>JAOWBB010013964.1:0-54509 GCA_028565995.1 Ricinus marginatus
CCCCCCCCCCCCCCCCCCCCCAAAGCACAAAATGCGTCGCATGCAACAACTTCCACCACTTGCGAGGATTGCCATCATTTTACAAATTTAATAATCCATGCTTTGGGAAAATGTCAGGGCTACAAATGTGGATCCGTACCGCAGTGGCATCGACCACATTTTTCGTTTCCAACCAGATTTTGGGCATCAAAACGGAATCAAATCTGTTAAACTGTCACAATTTCAGAGGAACGTCATATATCAAAACAAAAGGAATCCATTAAAAGATTTCGTTTTTAAATCTCGTCCAATTCGGAGGGTTCATCCCTTTTTTCTGACGAAGAAAAAACTTCTTTGGGGTGTTTAAGGGAAACCTGTAAACAAGAGGAAAGGAGACTGAGGACGCGTTGACGAAGGGTCCAAGGCGACTGCTTTAGCTTGTGGCCCGTAACAAGTTGAGGAAAGTGTTTCAGGTGATTTAGATATTAAGAGCAGGTCAAGTTGTAGGACAAGTGGTTTCTTTTCTTTAAAATTGTCTGCCTTTGTGAGGCGAGGATTTTTCGTTTCTTTCCGTCAAGGGCATTTCGTGTGCAAGCGCAACATTTTCGTCCGTGGATCGGCACCGTCCGCGGCGTCGACATTCGGGCGTTATCGACCGGGGCCCGGGGCAGAATCCCGTTCGATGAACAGCAGCGGGGCTCCGCCGCTCCCCCGACTGCGCCCCCAATCAAAGTTAAATTTTAAGCGGCGCCGTTCGGGAAGCGTCAGGTTCCATCGACGGCAGGGCGAGATCCGGTTCCGAAAGGGCACGCCCGCAGAGGTGCACGGACGAGCCGGTGGGTACCTTGACGCGCGGCGGACGTGCGGGGATTTTAAAAAGTTTTCCTTCTCGATCCGTACCTTAAAAGGCGTGCGCAGTTTGTAGACTTTTCGGAATCAATCAAGTCGACGTGTGAGGCCAACTTTTAGTCGCTTAAAAATTTACAGTTCCTTTTCCATTTGTTTGCGTCTTAAACTGCAATTTAGCATGCTGCAACCGCAATCCGTCTATTAACCATTAATCGAGTGGAGAATGTACCTGTCGCTCCGCGCATTTATTTTGTACAAGTACTCGCAATGATTTATCCGAATATTTGCGACGCTGGAAATTTTTGTACTGCGAGGTAACTGAATTTCTGTCGGTTTTCAATGCATTCCTTTCGGAAGAAGCGAGCAGAGTGCTAAAAAAAATTGGAATGGAAAAAATGTTCTGTCTCATCCCTTTCGTTCGCCGTATCTTTCACACTGATCTTGGCCATTATTCAAATAATACAATATAATTTTTTTAATTTTTAATCTCCAAAACAAAATTCGTGTGTACGTGTGTTCGGTGTATACTATTGAAAAGTACCGCGTAAGATAAGCGGTGGAAAATGCCTTCAATGAAATGTATAGGCAACTGGTTGTGCATGGGCGAATTAAGCCAGAAGAGTATAAGGGCTGTATGTCTTCGTAAGAAAGAACAAATTCATCATGTTTGGAAGTGTCTGAATAAAATGTAAAAACCGGTAATAATTTCATATTCTTTTGGATAAAGCTGGAATATATGTTCAAAATTTATTAGAATATACGTCCAACTGTTCTCCTAAGGAGACGATTCACAGCAAACAAATTTTATTAAATTTTTTTTTTCTTTAGCGAAGTTAAAAATATAAATCCTCGACAATAAATAGCGTAGCAATAAATTTTTTTAGCGCTTTCAAACGGCAAATTACAATTAGTCTTAAAAATAAGGTTAAAACAATCCAGTAAGATGACAAATATTTAATTCTTTCCGCTATTGGCACATAATTTTATTTCCGTTAATGTGACTTTTAACTCTTTTGATATGGCAGAAACTGATACCTTGGAATTTTAACTGAATAGATCTGGGATTAGAGACCACTGCAATCCCGACCCGTGTGTTCTAAGCTTCAAATTTCTCGAAAATGATCCCACGTTACATCAAATGCATGATTTCTCGCACATTTAGATAACCAGACGGAGATAGTAACATTTAATTATAAAAAGAAGCTTGATAGTTATATTTTATGTCCTAGTCAACAACGATTGACAAAATATAATTTTGAAACTGTAATCTTTTCGTCTTCGTTTTTTTTTTTTTTTTATTATCATTAATGAGCAAGTTAGCAACCGAATTGATTTCGTGATACTTTATACATATACTTTAACGGCCAAATGCAAATTTTACGAAACTGCATTAAAAATGCGAGCAAAAATGAAAAATAAACTTTTAAATTTTAAAAAAGAAAAAAAAAAGAAGATATGCTCAATAATGATATCGTCCCAGTGAATTGATTAATTTCGCTCATTTATTATTTACCGAATAATGAATTGCTTCATTTTGCCTTTCTGACACCGGAAACTTCACTTACATTAAAAAACCATAAAACCATAGGTTTGTCAGGAAAATGTGACCTGTTAACGAGGAAACTGAAATTTGCGATAGTTACCGAAAAGACCGTACGCATTTCATATGTGCACACCCGCGACATTTACATACATCCAGCAATAATTTCGTGTTGCGGAATCACGTGAAAATCAAAAAAAAAAAAAAAAATATTACGTCCCGAACGAAAAAGTTCATTCATAGATTCCGCATCAAATGCAACTAACAAAGAAATGAAAAAATAAGGGAAAAAATCTTAATAAAATGGAACATATGGCTAGAAATTTGATTTTATAATCTTCAAAATCACATCTACCATTTACAATAAATGATTATTCAGTTGGTAAAAATTAAAATATGATGCGGAATGATTTCTACCCCCGGAATAAAGTTTTGTGCAGCGTTATAGTTCTTCAACTGGAAAAAAATAAAAATCTTGGCTTTCGCTTATTACCATTTAATATTTTTGAGGGGAATCGCTTAATTAAGAAAAAAATTTTTTCTATACCTTCCTTTTCCTCTTGGAAATTCAAAGTCACGTAAAGCAATTTTAATTACACTGAGAAATGAATTTCCTCGGAGTTCTAATTCCTCTCCCCGAAAAATTTTGAAAACTTTTCCGGGGATTCGTCGACCCTTTCATCCCCTAACCGGGCTCAAAAAGTTTCGCTCTGATTACCTCTAAATCGCATGCAAAAAAATTATATCAACCGTGGCATTAAAACAATTTTTCCTTAACTTCTAATTGAAAATTTTACGGGAAACACAAACACAAAAATTAGAATTTGTTTTCATCATCTCCCTCTTTGTTGTCGTCGTTCCGGGCTTTCCTTGCCGTGAAATGTAGCGGATATTTTTTTTTTATTTTTATTTATTTTTTGTTTTTTTTTCTTCTTTTTGGCAACGTAAAATCGTCCGAAGCGAAGAACGTCTGCAATACGCGGATTTAACCGGCTGCGTCAGGCAGGCGAGTTTTTCCGCCGAACCTGGACCACGCACGGGGAAGTTTCTTCCGGCCAGAGGGAAGGAGGAAACGTTCGGATTGTATTCCTGACGTTCGAAGCGGTCGAATTGTTATAGAGAAGAGTAAAAAAGCATTAAAACGAAGCATGGGTCATTGCCGCCGTCATAATTTTAAAGTATCATGTCACGAGGAGTCGTGACACTAGAACGGGAGGAAGGAGAAAAAAGCGTCACGCGTGTCGAGCGCGTGCGCCACACGCATTGCTTCTTCTGAGCAATGAAAATTTAAAAATTTACCATTCTTTTTATTGGCAAGGCGCTCGATGATGACTCCCACGGGGTCGCGAGTTGAGAGGTTGAAAGGTTGAAAGGTCGGCTTCAAACTCCGGAATATATGATTTAAAATTATATTCCCAGCACCAGCCGTCAGTTTGACTATAAAACGAGGAAGGGTTTCGGCAGTATTTCCTGGAGACATCACCACCACGTTATTCTGGACGGATACTGTGAAATATAGTACTGATATCTCCGTCTAATCGTTAGCCTCACGAGAGTAAATGTATACTTTACGGCAATTAATTCCAGTCTAGAGACTGCACCAATATGAGAGATATTATTTAAAATAATTTGCAAGCATATTGATGCATAAAGTGTCGGGTGAGTTTATCGAATGATTTCCCTCCTTTGAACATTTGGAGGAGCGATAGGTTGGTTCTTGAGATGAAATGTATTTGTGTTCATAAAAACCATCTTTTTCTATAGGGGTTTGATAAAAAAAAAAAAAATAAAGATTAAAGCTATTTTTTTGGCGAAGGCAATGCAAAGTGATTATCAACTTCTTTAAATGCTAAATATACATCGACTATATTTCATTCAATTCCATGCGTGCCAAAGCCACCCTAATAACTCAAATGCTCCCAACAACTAAAAATCTGTTTCAATTTTCTTTTTTAACCTTTAAAGTTTGTCATTGTTATTTTTATAAATTATTTTTACAGTTTCTTTCGCTCAGAGCTAATGCAGGCCATTAATCTCTAGCTAATGGTTACTAGATCATTAATATCTTAATTTTTATGCTGATACATTTCAAATGCCGATAATGTGAACGATGATTTATTGACCTTCTTTGAGATTGTTTTGTGAGAGATTATAACGAAAATTGCGGGGCAATAATCGATCGGGAATTTATATTGTAAAAATGTATCCCGTGTATATACGTAAAGTAAAAACACATCCGATTGACGGTGAATCGATACCAACTTATTGTCACGACAGAGCCTTTTAATTTTCTAGATACTTTTTTTCCAACAGCGAAGTAATTTTTTAATTTAATGAATTTTAACATGGGTAAATAAGTGTCAGAATAAAATTTAAAAATCAGTGAATATGTTTCGCAAAATAATAATTCAGGCGTTTTTTTTGCTGTACATGACGTTATTCATAGGGAACTGGGAAGAAAGAAAAAGAAGGAATAAAAATTCGAAAGATTCCTCCGAAATTGCACTTCAAAACACGGTGAAGAGGGTGAAGATCGGTCTTTTATCATCACATCACATTAATACATTGTCCGCATCGGAAATTTTCGAAAATGTGAACTTATGAACGATCCAAAATCCTCCGGGAGCAGCTCTCCCGCATTAAGAACCCCGCAATTCTCATTCCTGTCGCAAACTGTATTAATTTCTGTGTTGGGACATCACGGAAGAGGAATTTTACACATAAAACAAATTATTTTTATAGAAGAAAACCAAAAAACTGATTTAAACATTTTAAAAGTTCAACGACTTTGATAACAAAACATCAAAAACGTGAAACGAGAATTCATGACAAAAAAAAAAAAAAAACTTTTTTCAGGTGAGAATCTCAAGTCGGGTTTTTAAAGCCTACAGTAAAATGGAAGATACAAAGCACGATGCAAAACATTTTCAATTTATTAATTTAACCAATCAAATGCCTTTAGGGTAACGGGACAATGTTTTCAGGGAAATTATTTTAAAACGGCGAAGGTTGGCAGCGCAAAGTTGTAAAATTGTTTTAAGTTTTTGCAACTTTCAAACTTCGAACTTACGATCCACAGTTTCATATCCTGCGTTACATTCTTGATGCATGCGAATGAAATAATGATGTATACACATACACATATATATTCTTTTCCCCAGCCGCAATCTGAACTCCAACCCAAATCTATAAAATTCCCTCATTTTTTCATAGCGGCAACGCACAAGAAAATTTCCGCGAGAACATATTCAGAAGAAATTTTCATTTTATTTTGCTTTTTTAATCCGGATTCATTCATCTTATTTCAATTACGCCTCGTATGCGCGGGCTGGACTCAGGAAGTCTCGTAAGTCCCAAATAAAGAAACGAAAAATAAATAACAGCGAGGCATCACAAGCAGACCGTATTTTTAATTAAAGGGGTACGTGAAGGCTCCTTCAGAGATGACAGCTAAGATTTATTACGGGCCTGACTTAAATACAGTCCACAATTCATTCATTTTAACTGTAAGGGTGATTATGAAGCAATTAAGTTGATTATTACGTACAAACCGCCAATGGTGCAAATCAATAGTTCACCTACCGTCAACATAACTCCGCGAGCCATTAATTAGTAGGCACCGAGGAGAGAGGGAAAAAATCGTGGAATGCATTTTTCATGCCAGCGGCAGCTACGATAACGCTTTTTCCTTCGCACCTCGGCCACTGATGCGATTAAAAAAAAAAAAAAAATTATTTTTAATTGGCCAAACGATCTGCACTAAGATAATATTGCCAGAAAGCGATTTTTGTGATAGTTAAAACCAATGGGTTGTAAAACTCGGAGAACGAAACATCCGTAATGGCCGATTCCAGAAATGAACACGCCATTGCCTCCGTAATGTTCATTTTTGTGAGTTTTAATAATCCCTATTTGAAAACCGTTGAAATTTCTAAATGAAGCGAAAGAAACGAACTCGAAGGCCTCTTTTCTTCAAAAATTTCAGCGTGGCAGTTCTCCAGAAAATAAACATCGCCATTTTTTTTTTTTTTTTTTTTTTTTTTTTTTTTTTTTTTTATCCGTTTCATGGCAGGAAAAATTTCATTATTTTCGGTGGGCAATCTTGCGATATCGGTATCGGATTTGCCACATTCGAATCTCAACGTAATCCATAATAATTATGTTTTGAATAATGAAAATCGAATGCGGAAAAAAATATTATTTCGAATTTACAAACGAATTTCTGGATTTATGGATTTGAACTCCCGTGGCAAAAGTATAGGTCCAGGACTCATGCTTCCGGTTTCAGAATGCCGTACTGAATTACATGCCATTGTATAACGGTTATTTTGATGCGGATGTAAAACCTCCACCCGCTCCTTGTGCATTCTTCATCCGAGTGATTTATACTGGCACATTAATAAGTGCATTTTTGTATTCACACAATATTCGAAAAATCTACCGGCCGAGAATTATCTCCTCAGATTTTTTTTTTTTTTTTTTAAATTTCCTTTCCTCCGGAATATCGAGAACCGCGGGAAAGCGAAATGTTCGACAAAGAGAAAATGTCCATGCATCCCGGCGCTTTTTCATTCGTGTTATTCTGAACGTACATCGTTTGTGCCATCGGCAACAGAGGCGCAATCAACACAATGCGGATATCAATTCAAATCTCTATTCTTCATTAGCGACTGAAAAGGGCTTCTCATTTGTCGTTATCAATTGCAAAATGTTTGTATATTCATACTGGCAGAACACGATTTTCATTCTCTCGAAAGTAGCAATTCCACGACAGACTTCATGAAATCTGCTCACACAATCACGCTCGTCAGCTTCCTGCCACGCATCTTCCCCCATTTCAATTTATTAAAATGTACAAAAGACGATGAAGCCGAGCAAAACGCTTCTGTATTAAAGATAACATTAAAAGAATCACATTTTAATGACTGTCGAAATTTCATGAGTTCAATTGTAAACTTCGGTATGGTCGGATTCTTCGTTCTCACAATATTTCGGTTATTTCCATGTCCGTAACAGAATTCGTCCAATTTATGTTCTTCCCGAAAACGTTTGAATTTCGACAAGTTATTGCACACAGTTTGCTATAATTGGAATAACTGTTTTCGGCTGATTTTATTATGCATTCATTGATGTTATGAGCTTTGTTATAGGCAGACATGCCAAGCAAATTCAGCACGCTCAACTTCCGCCGTTGCAGCATATGATACATTCATCATTGTGCCATTTTCATGCTTTCATTCTCCCTTGATGTAATTATATTAAATTCATTTTTCATACAAAAACAAAGGGAATGCTTTGTTAAGTGTTGAATTTTATAATTAAGTTTACGTCTTCTTAATAATTATATATTATTCTCAATCTCTTACGCTCATTAAAAAATATCATACGCGGATTAATGCAAATTTAACTTCCATTATATTAAACTTTAATGCGTTACACAAAATGATAAATTTTAATATTGTCCTTTTAGATTCACTAATGACAAATTTATTTTTTGCTTACCGAATTTTAATGCCAGGTAATCTCCGAAAATTTGACTTCCTTTTAAATGCGTTACTGTTTTAATTTTTAAATTAATTCAGCTTTAATTAAAGAACTTAACGTGTGAATAATGTGCTAGAAAGTTTTCTCAGATACATGCAATTTATAAATGGACTTCGTTCTTTATTATACTCGATGAAAACATTATTAGATTAATCGATAACTATTAAAAAAGTCACTAATTCCAAATAATGTTCCATAACTCTTCGTTCCACGATCCATAATTCTTCCAACGTTTTAATGATAGTTCTTGATAGTTCGTTTCTTGTTTAATTTTTAAATCTATTTTGTGTTATATGACCAAACCCTATACTTATTGCTCCATATCAAAACTCTTTTCTTTGTGTAATTAATTTTTTTTTTATTTTTTTTTTTAATATTTAAATATCGAAAATAAGTTTTGGTTTTTCACTCTGCAAGCGGTTAATGCAATTGTGCATGAATTTTTCTTTTTTTTCTTTTTTTAATTTTATCACCGTTAATTAATGTTTATTAACCTAAACCGCATATTATCAAGAAAAATAGTTGATTTTATTTCTTTTTCGCGTCATTTTTTGATTCCGGCCATTGATATTCCCTTTTCAATAATTTCCCTTATAACGATATCTGAAAATTACATTAAAATGCGAGGGATAAAGGTGATTTTCCCCTTCTTACCCTTTTTATAAAACTTCAATAGCATTATTAATCCTTCGTATCATCCCCTTGCACATTGCCCATCAACTTAAACCCGAAATCGAGACCGAAAATTTTTTTTTTTCAACAGCCGCATAAAGTACAGCAAAGGCCTTATCTCTTTCTGTTGAGCTTCTATAAAATATATTATAACATTTTGAGTTTTTCAATTTAAGAATCAGAAAAAAAAAAAATCTATTTTATATTAGGTTTTATGAGATCATTTTCTCCCAACAATAAAAAAAATGGCTATCAAATTCATTTTTTTTTTTTCACCGTTTAATTAACATCTCAAAAGCATGTTTCCCAATTACGGCGATTATTTTTGCTTCCACCGTCGTTTGACGATGATAACAATAAAATTGAAAATAATTCCATTTAGATACAATAAACATAATTGCAGTAAAAAAAAATTTTCTCGTCGGCGCTCATCGAAGGATCCACAAAAGCAGATTTCTTCGTGAAAATCATTCGGCTGAGAGGTCTGCCGCTGCCATTAGACGAATGAAAACAATAAACTCATTTAATTTTCCTTACAAATTCCCTGATCATATTTATCAGTTTACTTTCCGAATTTATTTTAATTCCGTTTTTCCGGCCGAGTCGCTTGGTCTCCCGGGGAGAAAAATATTCAAACCCGGGAACGGTCATTTCTCCCTTAAACCGAACCCCATTGTTTTTTAATGAAAAATAGCCAATGGCGAGAACGAAAGGAAAATAAAATTATTTTAGCATTGTGAGAAGTGGCCTAAATGCGTTTGAGAAATCCATACAAGTTGCTAAAGCTCCCGTCCGATAGAATAGGTTTTGCTCATGCCGTAATTAAAAGAGAACTTTTAATAAGATTTTATTGTTTGGTATATATCGACGAGAGTCCTCGGGACCAAAGAAGAGCCGAACAAAAGTACTTTTTTCGGGATCCGAACGGTTGAAATACAAGTCTGCACACTCTTGCAAGTGATTTAAGGTACTCGACGTTTAATATCTCACTTGAACTTATCATTATTTTCTTCCTGTTAAAATTATTTTAAAAGCAAAATTTTTTCAATCGCTTAACTTTTCCGGACAGTTGAAACATTCTGATGACATAACGTTAAAAGGAAACGTGGCGGAGTTTCAGATTTCAGGTCTCCGTCCCAGTTTCCGTGTGCCTGATGCGATAGAAAGAAGCAGGCACGTAAATATCACACGAAACGAAGGAATTATGCACGAGGAAGGTGAAGGAACAGTTTTTCTGCCTTTTATCGAATCTCGAGCCCTTTCAGCAGAGGCCAAGGCTGCCCTCCGCTCTGGCAGAGGGAGTGATCCTTCGGGCGAATGAGGCAGGTCGTGCCTTTGCCACTGGGAATGTGAACCGAAAGGGAAGTGGGAGCTGGATTAAGTGCCGGGGAAAAAACTGAGATGAAGCATGCTCCAGACGAAGGCATTAGCCCCGGAATAACGCTTTAGACAGCTTAAAACTCCTAATGAGCTTACCGTTCCTCCGATACGACCGAGCTGGAGCGGCTCCGAATTTTGAGTTTTTCCGCTGCGCATCTCACCCGGCCTTGTTTTGCATTCTGCTTCGTCCTGCTTCGGAGAGTAATTTCCGAGCAGCGATTCCAATTTTCGGAGCACCCGGATCGGAATCCTGAAAAACGCAGAATATCAAAGCATGCACTGCGAACCGATAATTTTCGTTTGGATGCATGACAAGAAGAAATGACCGAAAAACAAATTAGATTTATGCAATCGACGCGTCAAATTTTCCTTGTGCAATGAATTTACAAATTACGTTTAGGCAAATAATGCATTGGGATAATTTTTTTATCTATATCGAAAAAAATTATTCACTTCCTAGTTTATTTATGTGAAACACCCGCGGATGTAAGCATGTCATAAAGGGTTTTATTAAGCAGCTTTAAACAATTTCGCTAGCAGAATTCCAGCTAAGGCATTTTATTATAATCTAAGCTTTGCTCGCACAGAAGTGTGACAATTCATTTCTAAGTGCGGGATTGCAGTTAGTCACGTATCCATTCATGTTCGACATATTGCATGCTAAAGCTAGCAGACCCGTTCATGATAAGGCAATTACCTAAGCAATAGAAGTCTGACTGTGAGTTTCAAGTTATGACTTAAATTTCAAAATAGCGCATTAACATGGAGCAGATGGCAAAGATTACTTCGTGGGTTTTATTCAAGGATGGATATGTGAGCGGAATTGTTGCTAAAAACTGGATGGTATAAAAGAATTTTTATTTGCGTTTTTAATATTTTCAGGTTCAAAAAATTTCAGACCAGAGATTCTTCAATTTCTGAATATCCTCATGCATTCGAATATCCCCAAAAGAAATCACACATGATTTATCTTGGTTCTTTTCTTCGAAAATCTTATGGTAGATGCAGCGATATGAACATTAACAATGTCCATGCTTTGCATATTCTTCTCTTTTCTTTTTTTTTTTTTTTTTTTTTATTCCATAACATTATCATACCAAAACCTCTTCCTTTCAAATCCCACTCAATATTTCCTCCTACTTCCTTTCCATTCTTGTTTATTATTATCGTAATTGGACGATGAAATATAAAGGGAAAACGGTTTCTTTTCACGCTGGTTTGCCTTTCAAGTTAAAATTTCTTTCCCATTTCCCAAAGGTAGCCCGTTAAATCTTTTGCTCAACTTCTCTTCTCCCAGCCTCCCGAATCGATCCGACAAATCCTCGAGCTTAATGCGTTGAGTGTAATTATGAAAAATATTTTTCGAGGCTGTCATTTCTGGCGGTGTAATTAAGGAAAATTAGCAAAGAACAGGAGCAGAGAGGAGGAAGAAGGAAGAGAAGAAAGACTTTTGATGGGAAGAAATAAGACTTTCAAGTCGGAGGCATAATCATTATCATCATCGTCTCCCGAGACTGCAATATTTGCCGGGGAAAGAGGCGGACTTTTATTCCTCCAAGATGGCTTGTTACCTTCCTCCCGAAAATTCCGCATTTTCCCCGCGATAAGAACTTTTCCTATCCGCCCATTTTAAATGTTCCATTGTCTCTTTTGTAAATGATTATTTCCTCCGAATGGGATTTTCCCCGATGCGAAATAACAATTTTGTATTCTTCCTCCCGGACCGACATCTTGCCTCTGTCGCCGCAGGAAGAAACGGTTGCGATATTCCTGATTGCCGATTTCCGACTGGAATATTTTGAAATTCCACTCCCCGATGATTAATAATTTCCCATTCCGATCATTGCGAAATCGAAATGATCAGTTTTTTGGGGCTCGAACTTCTACCTTCTTATGCAATTTTGGACGGATCCTTTTTCTTTTATTTTCCGGAAAATCAGAGATGCGAATGCTCCCGTTCGAGGAGACGCGGATTTACGGCATATACCCGAAAAAACCGGGCGGGAGATAAATTTTATCGATTTAATTTTGTGTCCAGTTAACGTGTGAGGCATTAAAAACCAGGTCTTCACCTCGGAGAAAATAAAATTTTTCGACCGGTGAACACCTCGGCAGGTAATCCCAGGTAAACGTTATGAGGAGCGTTACACCAGGTATTATTAAGAGTTGGTTTTCCGAAAAATATTGAGTCGGATATCCTTGAGTAATAAGCAGTCGTAATTTTCGGGGATTACGAACACTTAAAAAACAGATTTTTAAGATCCTCAAAAATAAGCATCTGGTTTTTTAATAGAAAAATCGAGAAAATTTCTATTATGCGGAGATGAGAGAGGATGATTCTAATTTAAGAACCAAATATTAACTTAGGTCTTAATTAATTCGATATTGCAGGAAAACTCAAAATGCTGAAATTACAATTTTTCCGCCGCAAGGCTGACTCGAACCTTCTTCCTGCGCTCCATATAATTGAAAATTGTAGGCCTTAACGAATTTAAAGTAATTCATTTCTAATTTTTTAATAGGAAAATGCTTGCTAATGTGAGACATATAAAAAAAAAAAAAAAAAAAAAAACCTTTGATGTAAAATGCAAAAAGAGAATTTTTAAACCCGGCTTATTGTAATTTGAGAAATGAAAATTCTAATACTTTCTGTCCCAGCGATTTTCGCAATCACCTCAGCGAGGAAAAGCCAAAACTGGCTCTCTGATATTTTTCAAAATTACAAAACCTGAATTTAAAAGAAAATTACCGTCATCCGAACCAGGAAATAATAAATTAATGTTTCTAAAATGTGACCTCTGATTAAGAGAACGTTCGCATATAGAAGGAAAGCCGTGGAGCTAAAAATGGCATTATGCGGACCACGACTGATAATTTATCCAAAAGCCTTATTACTTGTCAAATTTTTTTGTAATTTACGAAGCACTGCACACGCTAAATTAGTTCCATGAATGTATCGCCTATCTTGCCCCGACTTTTCTCCAGTTCAACAGAACTTTTTAATATTATTCATATTTTCAAGTTTTCTGCCAAATCGCAAAAGCATAACTCTTATAAAATTCCAGTTTTTGTTCCTCCGATAAATTATACGACCGCTGATTACTTTGCCTTTCATGTTAGAATTTTGTATCTATAGATTTCGCTAAAACTGGCGTGCTTTGTTAAATAATAAATTTTCAGTATTGTCTTAAAAAATGTTTAACGTGCGTGCCAGGTAGGTATCACCCATTATATGAATTAATAATTTGCTATTTTATACAATCAGAGCCCACATTGCGCTCTTAAAATATGCTGCTGACGCAGTCAATAATCAAATAATTTATTATATGTAGCACGTTGGGTTAAAGGGAGAACAAAAAGAGCAATAAGTTTTAAAGGGTAAAATTTTTATATCAGTTTATATTGTTTTATTACTTGATTTCCGAAGTAAACTCCCGAAAATGGCAAAATTTCAAAAGAGAACTGCCTCCGGGAAAGGAGCAACCCAAAATTTAAACTCTTGCCACGGTTTTCTGCAAATGAATTACGGCCAACGCTGACGTAAACAAACCGACAGATAGTAATTCTTTATATTATGATAAATTATTCTGGCCCCAGTCTTAGCAAATTCGAATTTGTGTTCGCGAGGTTTAAATAAATGATCCCCGGGATAGCGGCAGCATCTTCCGATGTGCCGCACGCTCGGTTTGAGGCATACCCATTCCTTTGGAAAAGGTTTTCTCCCACTTCAGAAATTGAAAATAAATGCGGATCAGGTAAGCGAACGGGATATGTTAAAAAAATGAAATTCCATAAGATGTGCGACGTGTAATGGAGATCCCTTTACGAATTATTGCGCTGCCGTGACTTTTTCATTTCATTAATTACAATTTCAAAAGTGGAAAGAGGAAAGGCCTTTTCTTCAGCTATTTTTTTTTATTCGTACCTTAAAAGAAAAAAAAATTTCTTTATCTTTTAACTATTCTTTAAAATGACAATCCGAACAATGGGTTTAGAATTTCAAGCATTCTTTTTTCCGGTATTACTCTTTATAATCCCCTTTATCCACTCTAAGGATTTCAAACAAAAATGGCTGCTTACTAAAATTTTGACCAAGAGCTGCATTGTAATTAAGACAATTTAATGACAACTGTGAAAACTTTTATGTAAATATGGCAATAATAATACAATGCACAATTATATTATTTTATTATAATAAAACAACAATACGATAAGAACAATTAAGTTATGATTTTAAAAAAAAAAAAAGGCGCCGTTTAAATCCGCGAATAAAAATTAAGTGAAGCTTTGAATCAGGAAGCAGTAAAAAAAAGAAATTTAATTTTTTTTATTTTATTTTTTGTTTAAAACATTTTCTTCCATAAATCAAAAAAAAAAAAAAATTATTTCTCTCTAAATGTCAAATATTTACATTTCAGGCGCCCATCTTCATTTGCTATACATGAACAACATGTCAGATTCACAAATGAATTATTTCTTATTTCTGTGCCATAATTAATTTCATAAGCTTGGGTTTACGTTTAAAAAAATCAAGTAAATCTTTGAAATTAAATTTTTGTAAATACAAATTTAACTGCTAATAATTATTAAAATCAAATACTGCATAAAAGTTTTAAATAATTTCATTAAATTGAAAATAAGGGAAAATTTAATTATTTTGCCTTTGGGTACGTAAGAAAGCATAGCTTTCACTTTAAAGCTAAATTTGATGTACATGAAGAAGATTCTCGAAAGCTATATTTTAAAATTTAGTAAATACAACAGCTTTAGAATTATTAATTACTTTACGGTTCAGTTTTTCATAAGACACATAGCAAATTCATATCATTCACTTATTATTTTTGGGAATGTATTTAAAATCCTTTAAATTTTAATTTTGCCTTAAAGATATTAACCAAGATTCCTGAGCATAAACATTAAATATATAAATATATCATTAGTAAATTTCCTTATTAATCATAATTTTTTTTTCTTATTGCTTTCATTTGGTGTAGCAGCTTCTGCAATATATCATCCAAAATATGAGGAGTATTTCCAAAATACTATAGCATATAACAAAATTTCCGTAACCAAATAAAAATTACGATAAATTGTAACCCGCATTAGTTCCATTGTACGCTATTGAGTAATGACACTGTTCATTTACGAGACAAACAGTTTCAGAAAAAAATCAAAAAGTAATTAAACGGAGCCTTTTAAAAAATAAAGAATTTTCCTTTTCGAAACTAGCATTTACATGAAGATTGATGCAATCTCGATTTCATAAATATGCAATGACTTTATTAAATCGGATTGAAAAAAATAAAATTTGTTCGGAAAAAATTTGAATTTTTGCTTTTACCCCGATTTCAAATAAACTTCATATACGAAAACACCGCTAAAATTTCGCCTCAAGGAAGCAGTGGAACATTAAAGCCCTAATTCTATCAACTTTAATGATTTTTCTCTCTCATCCTCCCGAAAATCTTCCCTTTCGTTACTCCCCCGGCCAAACCATAGTGCAGGCCGTTTTGCCCGATCATTTTTACAGGAAATAATGAAGGGAAAAATGGGTTTTGCGCTCCAAAGGAAATGTAAACGTTGCATTATTAATTTATTTGCGACGAAAAGGGTGGAAAGCTACAGACAATACTACACAAACACAAAGGCCCACCGAAAACTGCTCCCTATCCCCCATTTTCATGGCAGCAAACTTATTTTTGTAACGTGAAAATCGGTCTTTCTACCTTCCATTCACACAAATGTCAATAATTTTTGTCATAATTCAGATCAAATAAATAAAATAATGCTATTTTGAATCGGAAAATTCTTAAATTCCTTTCTATCTCAAAAACGTTTTAAAATCCGGTGGTATAACAACGGATCGGTCTAGCTTTTGCCGCACCTCGGTCAATATTGGAAAAAAAGAATTTTAGACCTTCAACCACTGTTCCATCACCCACCAAATGATCCTTTAATTTTCTTCTTTTGCAATTTTCCACGTGGGAAATAAAACCCAACAACGGAAAAACAATTTTTTGTATATCAGTGAAAATAATTAGATTAATGAATATTTTATACCTTAGCTACGATGAAAAAAAACTTTGGTGGGATTAATTTCAACAGACAAGAGCTTAATCCGAGTTTATTAACATCGTTTTAACCTTAATAAATTTTAATTACTGTTAATCTGTGCTTAGTGTCTTAAATGTAAATATTTCTGCAAAAATTTTCAATTTTCCGTGTCGGGATTGAACAAGAAAGAATGACCTCTGGTTATTGGTTTACACTCAAGAAGCTTAATATTACCGGTAAAACATAATATAACAATAATTATGTTAGCCTAACATTAACTAAATGTTTTGCACAATACACACATTCATCTTTTGAACCAACAAAAACCTGCTGATTTCCATTGCATATTACACAATTAAAAATATATAATTTTCGATAATTACTCATTTTAATATCTATAAATTATTTTATAAATGCAGAATTATACGTTATCTAACATCTGGGAATAAAAACTAATTTAAAATTGATTTACGTACCGGATATGAATATTTCGTTAATCTAGTCTTATTAAACATAATTTTCAGTAAAAACAACATTTTTCAAGCAAATCCCTTACCGAAAAAGGCAAAATTAACCTTCTCTTACACAATATTTGAACTTCCAAATATTTTTCCATAACTTGATATTTACAACATTCAAGTCGTATTTCAGAGTAGACCGCAAATGGAAAATTGAATCGTTAGTTAGTGTGCAAAAAAATTATTTTATGTTTTTTCCTTTTTTTTTTTTACAAACATTTGCAAAGCTTTCAAAAACTGCAGAATCAAAATTTGTTTTCAATCGACTTTTATATTTGTTCATTTAATTTTAATAAAAGAAAATTAAAAAAAATTTTTTTTTTTTTTATATTTCATTGAAGATATCTGAAATCGAATGATAAACCGCTTCATTTAAATGATCCATCCGAAAGTCTTTTCAACCAGCATCCAAAAAAATTATTTTTTTTTTTTTTGCATTTTCATCTCCCGATTATTCAAATTAATTTTTCAGACACTGATTGAGACAAATGGTTGCTCTTTCAAACGGTTTTTTCACCTCTGAAAGACAGATTTCCATAATAATTAGATCTCAGCACTGAACCGAGTCTGGGAAACGAGTTACTGAGGAGGAATTCGGCAAAGGAGGTCAAAACACGAATTAAAACAATTTATTTCATTTCGACATTTGAACAGCATTAAAAATTATATTTTGAGGTTTGATTTCCGAGCACACGCGAAATCTTCGGTCAATGATAAAAGGAAAAAAAGAAAAAGAACAAAAAAAATTTGACTAATTTTCAACTTGAGATTTAGTTCTGCTAATGGATTGGGAAGTTGGTGGGAGGTAAGGCGCAGGCATGGTGAAAAAATATCAGAAAAAGTCGGAGTTTTCATTTTCAGATTGCTTTTTTCCATTTGCAAATGCAGCGCTGAGTCAGCATTACACTACATTTTACGGTGTCTACCCATAACATTTTACTGTTTTATCGAGGCTGCGGAACAAAACATCAGCAAAATTTAATACAATCATTTTGACAAACACACACACACGTTCATGGGAAGCTAAACTGCATTCACTTTGACATTAGTCAATCAATGGCCAATGAAATGAGTTTTTTTTTTTTTTTTGTCTCAGGAGACTTCGACAAGTTCCAGGGTTTCTGGATTTTATTGCACGTCAACACTCCGTGCCATCTATCCCGTTTGCAATAATTTTGAAATATTTGACTCTTTCTTGATGTGAAATAATATTTCCACATCCCCTGCGATAGCATTTACGAGGGGTAGATCCCTTGCCCAACCCCTGTTCGAGTGGATTTATAAAGCAAAAAGTTTAATAATCTCATTTTTCCAGTCCGGCCCTTTACTCTCACATCGATACGTCCCTTTCCAGACCGGCATTTCGTCTTTTCCAAAGCCGAGCTGATCCCCCGCTCGTAAAAAGCGGTTTCGGCGAGATGAGTCGAGGCGCTTAGCAGAAAAGGCCGTGGCCAAACCTTTTTAAACATCGGGGGGGGAAAGGGGCAGGAAGTATTTGAACCTGCGACGAACTCCGCTTTTCCAGGTTCCAACCCGGCCGAAAGGCGAGAAACCAAAAGTGCACTTGCGGAAAAGACCGAAATGCCTATGCCATCGCGGTTCGATTGAAAGGGCGCCGCCGGGAATTTCTCCGTTTCTGCGGTTCCGATTTCGCGCTCCCGAAAATTTCCAGCGACTTTCCGTTCGCCTTTGCCGCGGCAATAATTTTCAACCGAACGGATAAAATTTCGAAAATCGCAGCGGCAGCGCCACCCCGCGCGTCCTCGATCGCGGGGTGACAGCGGCGCCCCCTTCCTCAACGCCAAAAGCGCCATTATTTCCGATCCATTTCTCGCGTCGCGCACTTCACCGCCCTAACCGTAATCTTCGAACCTCAGCCGCAACCTTCCGTAAGCCCGTTATCGCACGGGGAAGATTCGCCGTCCGCTGACGCCGCGTCCGGGCGTCCGGGGAAAGGCCTCGACGCCTCGGCTTGACGACGTCGAGGTTTTTTCGCGCCCGGTTTCGCATATCGAACTCCAGTTAAAGCGCCAGATCTGCCTTGGAACCGTCGAAGCGGCATCCCTTCCGCTCTGACGTTTACCGTCCCTTATACCCGAAAATTGGAGGACGTCTCCAGTTCAGCGCCGAACGTTTTCCCGCCGCGCAGATTCGAATATTATAACCTGCGCCGATCCACGCGGGGGGGAAAAGGACAAAAGCGAAACGAAACAAAATCAAATTACGTGTTATTTTCTTGAGGTCCGCTGAAATTTTCAACGAGCGACCGATCTAAACGATGGGCGTACCGTCCGTTGGCTCTCAGCGTTCCGACCTCCATCACGAAAGCAGAGGAAGATGCACAACAATCGAGGCAAATGAAGGAAATAACATTTTTCAAGACGGTCATCGTCCCGATCGTCATTACGTTATCGTGAGGATGAAAAAAAAAAAACCGTGTGAGATACCCAATGCAAATGACTTTCGTGATATTCGTAGATCTCTCTTCTTGCCTGTCACCAAAGCGTAACGGTACCCGATGCAAATTGGGTTTATTCTCAACATTCATTTTAATTATGTAACCAAAAAAAAAAAAAAAAAAAAAAACTAATCTAGCTCAGATCGACTCGAAGAAGGTCGTTAAACTGTTATTTTTGTTATTATCTGTTAGTCACGACGCCCGCTGGAAAGTCCGCGTTTCGGTAATATTTCCCCGTCGTAAACGGATTGAAATTCGGGATGGAACCCTCGGGTCGGGTCCCGCACCTAAGACCTCCTCGGGCCGATGGAAGCTGCGAAAATACGATTTGTCAGCGGTCAGAAACCGGAACTGCCGCCGACGTACCGCGCGCGACTTCCTTCCCTGCGCCCGGATTGATCGCGGGCCGAGACAATCCCCCCTCGAAGGGCCATTCCTAAGCCGAGGATTGGGATGAAGGAATAATTTCTGCAAACGTTAAATTTCGCGGATGTTCCCATGCTAAACGCGCTTCGGACGATGGCATTTTTCAGTAAGGAAAAAAATATATATGTGTGTGTGTGTGTGCAGCGAATGTTTGCAGTCGAAAAAGAATTTCAACTTGTCCTTGGCCCTGCACTCCGCTCTCGGGAAATGCACAAGAGCTGGCCTCGCGATGTTTAAGTTGATTTTCATGTATCCTTAATGTTTAAAAATTGTTCGGGACGTTTTACAAAATGTTTACGGCTTTCCGAACGCTTAAAATTCGTGATTCCTTCCACTTCCACGCAGCGCTTTTACCAAACGCGCCCTCTGCCAACTCTCCCATAACTCCACCTTTGCAAAACTAATTAGATTCGCATCAATGGCACGCTTAATGGGAAGCCATTCGCAGCGGGAGTCTTTACGGTGCTGGCCCTGCACGAAAAATTTTTGTTTTACTTTGGACCAATATTTCCCCGGTTGATTAACTCCGAATGACCGACGGTGAACTTTCGGCCGTGCACCGCGACCGGCCGCAACTAATTGCGCGCGCGTCGCGTTTCGGGCACCCGAACCGAGCCGGCGGCCGGGAGACCGTCCCCGGGCGACGATTTTCGACCCCCAACCCCCGGAACGAGAAGGGGATCGGGGTGCGAAATCCCATTTTGTTTCGCCGGGCCTTTGGACCGGTTTGAAATCGAGGCGGAAGGCCGCTGCGGAGCTGCAGCGCGTGAAAAGGTATCGCAATTTAGACCGATTTCCAAAGCCCGAGTCAAAAGTTTTCCAAAAATGTTTGCCAAGTGCTTCCAACTGCCAATGGCCAGAGTTTATTTTTACAATGAAGGACAATATTTGGTTTGCCGCACATCGTGTTTTAAAGTATTTGCTAAATAAAAATATTGACTCGCCTTCACGGAAAGCAATACCTTTGGAAGAAACGTCTTTTCCATCAACGTTTTTAATTTTATTTGCCCGAATTATTTTTTTTAATGTTATTTCTCTTTTGTTTTCCGTTCGCGCCAGCGCCGGAGAACGCTTTCGAAAAAGAGAAGAAGGCAGCAGGCCGCGCGCGATCCTTCGGCGGCTCCTGGCCCCCGCCTCGGCCGCAAACGTCGGAACCTTCGTCGGGGGGCGAAGATCGCCGAGACAGCCCCCTCCCCAAGGGTCGCACAATCCGGCCGGTGGAAATTAAAAAAAAAAAATTTTGGCATTTTGAAAACGCTTTAAGGCGACGCCGAAAGCCGCAGAGGAACCGACCGCCAGGAATCGCGGCGGCAAAAAAGCGGGATCGGCGACCCGAGATTACGGTTTGACATCGCGAGGGGAAAAAGCGTCCGGACGATTTCCTCTGTCGCGCGCGCGGGATTTGGCGCTCGGGTTCGCCGGGGTTCGCCATTTTTCCTCCGCGGCCGGGACGGATCGCGAAGACCGCGTTCGAAAAGGGAAAAATCCCGGCGGCCCCGTCGGGTTCGCGTTCCGAATCGCGATTCGCCGTAACCGAGGGGAACAATTAATCTCGCTTGGGGCGACGAGCAACGGCCCATCTCAGGTCGAGATTTTCTTTCAATTTGAGATCGGCCACGGGTGGAAGGGCACACACAAAACGGTCCCTCGCACAATGGGGCCGCCGAACAACGCGCTCCGACATTAATTCGAAAACCCGCTGGAAGTTTCCAGGGCTCCGTTCACGAATGCATTCGGGATTTTTTATTTTTTTTTTTTTTTAGCCGTCTTCCAACCGGACCGTAGAAAAGTGTAATTCATTCGATGAAGGATTTTCTGAACCGTAAAAGACAAAGTCGCGGTATTTATCTTGTCACTTCGTGAGTAGCATCGCTTTACATGATAAATTATTTCGTTTTGTCACTTGCTATGAAATATTTAACAAAGACAGGAGAGACAACTTCACGCGGACTGATGAGGGTGAGGCTGTCACGCGGTTCGCGTATTTTATTACCGTTTAATCTTCTGAGTTTAAGGAAAAAGGGAAAAAAAAAAAAAATGCACTGCTTAGAATGCTGAACGGAAACGCGGCAAAATCTGCATTTGGTCCGGTTCCGTCCGGAGCAGTCCCACCATTCGCCATTTCGCCAAGGGGGAACGCCAAGCTGACGAGCGGTTACCCGCACTGAACCATACTTTTTCGCGAGGAGAAGGCGAATCCTGCCGCGTCAGAAATAAAACACCGGCGACATAAGATGCGGCAGCATGAGAAAATATTAAATTGATCGCCCGAATCTCCCGGTCGGGTAATCTGATAGGCGATTTTATGCAAACGACAATCAGCACATCTACACGTATCAAAGGGCGCGATTATTACCGAAAGCGGAACCGAGAATGTAAAATTTTCTCTTTTTAAAAGTCGAAGCCGCATCCAAACGCGGAATCATTTAGTAAAAATAAAAATAAAAATCCCAAATGGACGGCAATGTAATTTTTCAGATTCTGCAGTTCTTTCTGAACAGCCGAATGCTTCCTGCTCCGGTTCTTATCTTCAACCAAAATGCATATAATTAACTGAGGCAGTCAGTCACCCATTACATCTCGCCTGAATACCCAAAAACATACCCGAATGTATGGCACCGAAAAGCGCGAGAAACAAAGAAGAAATAAAATACAATAAAAATAAAACGCGGTAGTTTATTGCTGATTTTTATGAAGCAATTTCCTTGGCCGTTTGAATTTGTTAAAAAAAAAAATTTTTTTTGTTATTTTTCGCAGCGAAGCGAAATAAGATTTTGAGTGTGAACAATCAGAAGAATGAAATAATAAATTTTTTTTTTTTTTTTTTTTTGGTAAATTATACATTGGAAAATGGTCTCCGGACCATCTGAAGCAGAAACATTTAATGCCGGCTAAGAACATTGTAAATATTTGTTAAATTATTATTAACGGTATTTACATAATGAGCGCTGCCATGATCAAATGTTCCCCATTCTTGCTCTTTCCATATTCTTAATTTTGCGCTACATAATATCGAAGTTCTTAATCTCGACTGGAACTCGTTATATCATAAATTTTTCCTTCTCTACTATCTATTACGCTTAAATTTTTTTGCACAATAAACGGTTTCCGCCTTTCCAAGTCTAAAGTTATAAAACCTAGCGCCTTTTTTGGCTTCAATAACCGCATTTTTTGTCCATATTTAAAATTTTCACTTCGCATTTACATTACAGTTATAAAAAAAATTATTAATAAAAATTAATTAACCTCCGAAGTTTAGGATCGTTTAAGGCGGTTGCTCCTTTGGGGAAAGCCCTTTGATTAACATTCCTCAAGAATGAAATTTCATTCTTTAACCCAAGCTTGACCCCTAGCTTTGGCAGGGAAATCTTTCTTGTTCCTTGATCGATGCAGTTTATTGTCTCAGAAGGTGTATTTTGGGGAAAAACAAAAGGAAAATGACTTTTACTTCTTAGTTTATTAACTTTAAGTTTACGACAGTTTACAGAACTTTTTTCCCCCTTTTTTAAATATAATATTTGCAGAGTTTTCATTCATCTTTCCTTCCTTTTATAACGAACAACTGTTTGTCATCATTTACGACTTACATTAGAATATTGCATTTGTGATCAAAATTTTTCCTCGTTTCCGCTCGTTTGTAGATTTTTCCTCAAACATTCATGATCAAAATTTTAAAATGTGACCGCGTGTATTTCTCTCCCAGGAACAAAACAAATCAGGAATTCCTTCGTGGTTAAAAAGATAGAGCTTAAACTGATATACCTACATTATTTATTTAAAACATGGATGTTATAAGTTAAAAAATTTATCTTTCAATCTTGAAAGTTAATTATAGGTGAATGATGTTTGGTTGAATTATTTCACTGCTATCGAGGAAAAAACATTTTTACAGTACAATCGATATATGAAAATAATTTAAAAATACTTTAACTCTGATTTAAAAAATTTTACGTCAAAGTTATGTAACATACAAATAAAACGGAAAATGCAACATAAGAAATTGCACTAAAATCTATTAAATAGTTATATATATATATATATATATATATATGAAAATTCTGAAAATTTTCCACCATCAATATTATTCATAAAATTGCAAGTAAAATTTATACACAAGCATAATGAATGTTTGTTTTTTACATTTTAATGCAGTTTTACCCTATCAGGTGCGATATATATTTATATACAATTTATATTTCTTGTAAAAAAAGGTCAAATTTATTTTTTCTTTTGTCAACCTCTTGAATCTATTAGACATATTCGTCGGCAATCTCCCATGAAATCCTCATAATGCAAATACTGTTGAATTAACCTTTTATGGAAAGATAAATGAAGGAATGATTGATGAGCAATTAATGGAAAAATTTTAAACATGATATGAATAAATATTTAGGTTGACAATATTTATCTTAAAAGAAGAGAAAATTTAAGGCGAAGATTAAACAAATGGTCATTCCGGATTTCGGATTCGGGGACAGAATGTTCACATATCAGAAAAAAGATATATTTACTTTAAAAATCGATAACTGCAGATTTAGTCATAATTAAATTTTATTGTGCATAATATCATACTTCTAATGGAAATTATTTGCAAAAACAGAAGAATTATACAAAATATCCCGGAGATATCATTGATATTCAAATAAATGACTGAAGTTTTTGCACGCATAAATTAATTTTTTTGATATCATACCGAAGAGCATAATGTGTATATATATATATAGAAAAGGTCATTATGAATTTTGAAAATATTTTGGCTCCTAAATTTCTTCATATAATAGATTAATCTAATGCAAACTCTTCATTAGGGTCACCTTGAGCGATTTAACTGAAGCATGATTTGGCAAAGTTTGCTGCATGACAATTATACAAAAATATTTGGCTAATATATAAAATTTCTTCTTATTCTATTTTTGCCGGTTTATATAGAAATATCTATCGCTATAACGATTTCTCTGAACACCGGGATGTTTTGCTTCATTTTGTTCTGCCGCTGGTTGTATTAAATAATTTCTGCTGTATCTGGAACTTTAAAAAATGGACATAATTTTTGACCCGTCCCCTTGACTTCGCTTTTTGCTTCAGCGTTTGCCCAGTCAAAAAGATTTTATTTTGTACGGGTCTGTAAATTTTCCGAACAGTCGTAAAAAAAAAAAAAAAAAAAAAAAAAAAAAAAAAAAAAAAAAAAAAAAAAAAAAAAAAAAAAAAAAAAAGAAAAAGGAAAAAAAAATGAAGATTCTGCAAAAAAGTTATTTTACTCCTGAATTTTACTTTTTTGTAAAAAAATAAAAAAATAAAATAAATAAATAAAACAACGGCATCTTTTCTCCAGGTAAAGTCAGAGCTTGTTCTTTTCAGGAATTGAGTTACATTAGACTAATACCTGGCGTGACTTTAATCGTCAGAACAAAACTTTATTAATTTCAAACTACATATTTTTCGCATAACATTTAAACATCTTAATGAGAGATTTAAATCTTACTTTATGTTACATTAAATCCTATTTTTGAGGTACCTCCCGTACCTGTTACCTACGATTATGAAAATTCTCTATATTTAGGTATGTTGGGCAGATGAAATGGCCGAAGCATTTTTACATGATGAAAAATTTTGCTCAACAATAAAAGAATCTCGCAGTTCTCGAATGCTGTGAAAACCTGGTGATTATTTTTTTAAAGTATTTTCTTTTTTTTTTTTTATTTTTGGAAAAAAGGGTTAGGAACTGTGCCTGCTGGAACGCTGGACAAGCGCAGAAATGGAAGCAGATTAAAATCCGAAATTCTGTTAACTCTGCAAAACACATTTATCTCCAAGTTCCCAATTTAATGGAAGGAATTTTATCCAATTTTGGATTTTTTGTTTCTTTCGCAAAGAATAACTCCCAAATTTTATCTATGCATTTTAAATGAGAATTTCTGTGATGAAATAGTCGACACGCACTCGATCCTTTTACATGAAAGGAGCCTGGGAACACCCCATAAATTTCTCCTGGCATGAGTTTGAATTTACATTTGAAAATTTTCTCTATTTTTTTTTTCAATGTTCGAGTCAGCTAAGAAGTAAAAAAAATTTAGTTAGACAGTGGTTATTATACGGTATCGATCTTGAAATTTAAAAACGGAAATAAGCAAAAAGAACTGTGACCGGTACTGTAACATGACATCAATCCATGGATTTGCGCAATGTACATTCGTAAGATAAAATTCTGGGTGTTTTTTTGATCGTGTACTGTAACGCATTGAAATTTCCTTTGTACTTTCATGACAATTTTCATACAAAATGGAAAAATAAAATACACCAAATGAAGATCGCCTCCGAATAATAAATCAAGTAGCATGATTTTAACGTCCGCCTTCATTATTTCCATATAGTAAGTGATATTCTAACATTGAAAAACTAATTCTGCCGTGTAATTTGCTTGTCATGTAAGTTTCGAGCAACTATTAATCTTCTTCAAAAAAAATTTTTTTTTTTCTGGCGGGGCAGTTTCAGGCGTATTTTGTGCTTTTATTTCCCCGGGTAATATAGAATTAAAACTTGTTCGTGTTTCGTTTTTCTCTCTTAATGTTTTCTCCGATGTCTCCTGGAAAATACTATATCCCCAGCTTATAGGAAGGGCTCCTTCCGAAATTTATCCCCGAATGATCGGAGCTCACGATAAATTGGCATAAAAGCAGGAATAATATTTGAGTTTCGATGCAGTTAATGAAGCTAAATAATTAAAATAAATTCCAGCGATTAAGACAACTAAATCTGGAAATTTAGATGGATCTAAGAAGGTTTTCAGTTAAAGTTGAATAAGTCGTAAAAGCTTTTGAGGATTTTGCCTGAATATTTAAATGATGTTCTCGGGGAAGGAGAAGGCTTTGGGTGATCGCTCTGGAATCGATGGCAGGAACACTGTCACAAGCGTTCATGACTACCAAGGAACAATTTCCTGATGTATAAATAATGCCTTCGTTTGAAGTTATTAGAGACGCAGCGCTTTGGAAACCGGACAAAAAAGCACTCTGAAATAACAAGAGTTAATAATATCATATCAATGTCATCTTATCATGGGAAATGGAGTAAAGCGGATATCCAGCAAGGGTTCAGTCTAGCGTGGAGAGGTATTTGATAGGGTTAAATAAGGAAAGCGTAATCAGTAAAGCGGAATTGAAGCGCCCGATATTCCTCATCCGGAGAAAGTGAAAACTTCTGCCTTCTTTATTCAACCCCCGGCATCTCTTCCACCCTTAAAACTCTACGTTTCCCCTTCGATCATTATTAAACGAAACAATCGAGCCCTGTGTTTTCTGATGAGAAGTGCGAAAACTACACAAGTTAAGTTACGAGTGGTTATCGCAAAAGAAACATCTCGCGGTTCACGCTGTCAAATTCGCTCAAGAGGTTTTTAGGTATGCGACATTCACTAATGAGAATAGTGGCATTTTCCTGAACGAAAGCCGGGAAATTCCTCTTTAATTTTTTTCTCTCCTACGACTCCAAATTCAGGAGATAAAAAAAAAAAACTGCATCAAAATTATTCACCGAAATATAGTTTTTTGGCTGCGGAGGAAGAACACTGGGACGAAGAACAATTTCTGTCTTCTTACTTATTCATGCATTATATAATTCACTGTTTTATAACACGATGAGAGACTCCGTTGCAAGGCCTTAGGGGAAAGGTTCTGCCTCAAAGCGAATTTATCAGTGAATTACTGGAAAACGGAAAGAAAAAATTACGAGACGGCGAACACAGGTTAAGAAGTCCATAAAGTTAACTAGGAAGTTCAAGACTGCCACGGAAAAAGGGAAATTTTTTTTTCTCGGAGGCAAAGCCCGGCTTTAGCGGAGAAAATGATGCCGCAGCGAAACTGAAAATGAAGGAAAAATGTGTGGTGGCACATTCCAAAAATAGCTGTGGCGGAATTGTCCACGGATAGCCTCCACATATAAGGATATACACGAAATAGAGCGGCAAAAGGGAAAAGGAGGCAAAATTTAGCGCGCATCTTCCAGTTTACCAGGGAAAAATGAAAGGAGAGAGAGGAAAAGTTTTGTGATATTAAGAGAAAATCAAAACTTTGCTCGAGTTTTAATTTGGAGTTCTTTATTTTGAAATAAACTTATCAGTATATTTTGGAAAAATGAAATATGGAAGACGACCGAAATGGAGAAATAATATGAAAAAAGCCAGTCAATTTCTTTTCCATAATATAAAAGTTTGTTAGTTGCCTTTTGATGTCTCCTGGCATTCACAATTCATTTCTTCATAAATAATAACTTCCACTTTTCCCTTTCTCAGTTTTTAAGCGAAACTTTTTTCAAAAAAGGCTTCCTCACTCCAGCATTTCCGTTTCTGATGAATTACCCCGCTAAAACGCATTAAACCCAAATTGATAATATTCAATGAAACCCCGTTGAAATGCAATTTTTACTTAATTCCCCATTTATAGAATTATCTGCCAGCGCGGAAATTTTTCCCTGAAAAATTTACTTTGAAAAGCGTTACAGCATAAGAAAAGCTGGACATAATAAATTCTGCAAATTGCTCACGAAAATCGGCAGCAATCGGATTTGTTCTCGAGCTACAGCAGCAGCCACATTGAAATAAATCATTGGAGATTGCGGCTAAGTATCCACGAACCGCCGCTGACGTTTCTTTTCCGATTAACGGGCTTTTAAAATGAATACATTGTGATAGATCAGGTCAAGATTAATATCATTCCATAAAGCTTTCAAAGCTTAATTCACCGACCGTCACAATGAAAACGATTAATCCAAATAAATACAGCACGAAAATATATTTTTATTTTGGAACTGCCTCAGATTTTTCCAGCAAACGAAGGCGAACATGCTTTATGAACCACTCAGCGGTGTTTGAAAGTGGTTGAAACTGAATGATGTTATATCAAAAGGGAGAAAACGGCAAGTCTGAATATATGCCGATTACAACATCGTGGAAAATTAAATAATAACCACTAACTTTAAAGTACTTAATTTATCTATTTTTATACTTATCAGTAACGTACACACTTATCATACCATATACTGTTAAATATGAACATAAAGCGTATTGTGTAAGTATAAAAATCTGCGCATATGCCGACCGTGTACATTTACATGGTTGACTCTGAGCGACAAAATTCGCTGGTTGGCGGACTCGATTTATAAAGAGCTCATCGGGTTTTTTTTTTTTTTTTTTTTTTTTTTTTACGAGATGATTCTTGATTAAGTCGAAACACAAAAATATATTTTGCGGTCGCAGTTTTTGTGATTCGCCATTTTAAAAAGAAATATTATAATTCAGACATTAAAAAAGCGACCTTTCTTACTGGCATTTATCCATTCCCGGCCGAGAAAGGTTCGGAAAGAATGGAAAGAAGAAAAAGAAAGAGAAAAGGAACAGAACGTTGCTGCTGCCATCGAACTCGTCTGCCGTGAAAGCCGTCAAATCTGAAGGAAGAGTATAATCTTATATAAGAAAAAAGGAAATTGCAATTTCTGTGCCAAATGATTACTTCTTCCAATACATGAAAGGGAAGAAACTTGTTATGTGTTTTCCGCGATAAAAAATTTCTCCCAAGATTTTTTTTTTTTTTTCGTTACCCATCGGAGAAAAGTGTGACGATGTTAATATATCTTTTTAAATAAAAGCATCTATTAAAAAATCCGTTTCTTTGAATAACTACCGTATACCAATAAACGATTCTTGTCTGGTTCCCCATATAAAAGGCCATCAGCCGTAAAAAATATTTTAAATTAAAACAATTTTTTTTTTTTTTTTTTTTTTTTTCAGCGATTTGATCCTAAAAGCTTCAATAACTTCGAAGAGAATAAACAGTCTTAAAAGTAAATTTAAAAAAATTATGTAAAAATGAAATTTACATATAAATTTAAGTTGACTTTTAATCTTTTTATAGAAATTAGTCGTTGTTTATTCTTTTTATAAATGTCGGTGCGCAACAGCATAAAGCTTCCATAAAAAAAAGTTCTTTTTTTTTTCCTCAGTAAATTTCAAAATCCGAAGTTTTTTCTGATGCCCTTTTGAAATGGAACAAACAAAATAAAACATTAAAATTTCGTTTTGATTTGGAACGTAAGAAGCGATGCCTAATTCTCATTCATTCAAAATCGAAAACCGAGATTAATGTTTTTTAAATATAATAAATTACTATAATTCACATTTTTACATTTTTCTCCCTGTGTTTTCATTTCTTTTTTAACATTTTGACGGATTTTGAAATTTTGCTGGGCGCGTTCCTTCCCCTCGAACAAGGTGTCTTCGTCAGCCATCGGACACCATCCTCAAAGATCCTGCCACTCTCATTAAAATTTTATGCCACTCACGGGGGGGGGGGGGGGGAAATAAGGAACTTTTTCATTTTCGCGACAAATGCCTCGTCCCGCCGCTCGAGCGGCGTAAATCGAGTTTGATAACGAACGAGATGAAGACAATCAAAATCCCTTGGAGTTCGCAGTGAATTCCTCCGAGGAGAAATCGAGGGAAGTTTTCATTTGATAACCGAAGCTTCCGCAAGGAAAGCCGTTAAGAAAAGCTCCGAAGATGAATTTTCCAAAAAACGACGGAAAAAGAGCGAAATTCCCATAGCCTTTCGTTGATTTTATTTCTTTAAAATGGAAAATTTTACGAGCTCGGGACCAATAATGGCTGCGCAAGGCAAAGCCAAGATGGCCGCGTTTAAAACATCAAAACCTTCGATAATGTTTCAGATAAAAACTGGAAAATCATCGGGAGTTGATTGTCGGGCTGGGGAAAAGGGAGAGGCAGATTGCGCATGGCACCCTTTCGCCTCATCCATTGTGCGACACCTTCCGAAACGAGGCGATCGGACGAGGCGGAGAAGGAAAAATGTCGCTCATTCGCGGAGGGAATTCAGCTCCGTTAAGTTTAATCAGTGAAAAAGATTTCCTGTCATTTTTCATAACAATTTCGCGGCCAATGACAGCCCATTTCGGCTTAAAGGTTCAACGTCGCTCCCGAGGAGCGAAAACGTTGGGATTTTTCCCGAAGTTTTTTTCGGGAATTTCCGCTCGTCGGTGCCCGGTCCCGGAGCATCCGTCCGATCCGGTGTTTCGGCCGCTCAAACGAAGCAAAAAGAAATTACCGAAAACGAGAAACCATTAAAAAAAAAAAAAAGCCAATAAGTGCAGATAATAGCGTGCAATATTAGTTTTGAAGCTGTTCGATTGCGTTCTTCATCGGGGATACGTTACCGGTGAGCTTTTACCACTTTTACCATTCCAGAGGTGGAAATTTATCCCGGCGCCGAGTGCAGGGCCAAAATGAGAACGGGGAACGATGGGGGAGAAGCGAAGGGTTAAATCTCATCGAGAAACTGCAGTTAGGTGATCATTTCACAACTCTGATAAATTCTCCCTTTTCCATTCACCCTTCAATCTCGCACAAAAGGGGTTCGGTGACATTATGAAAACTTCATTGATATTTTCTTCTGGAGATTGAGCTGGATAAATGCCTTTCGTTCTTTTCACGTCAAACCGCAAGTATTTGCCTCCGCCAATCTTTATATTTCCCGGATTAAAAACGCCGCATTCCGAATCTTAAATGTTCCCCACGCGATTTGATCCTTCGACAAACGCGGACGAGACAGGTCAAACCGGCAAAATTTCAAAGATGAAAATTTAATTTGGGAAGGTTTCGCTTTCCAACCGCATCCTCGGCGTCACGCGCGTGTTGTGGTCCTCCGCGTGTGTTCCGGCAAAACTAAAATACCTGCGCCAATTCACATGATGATCGCGGGAAGAAAAATTTAATACCGAAAATCGCAATCTTCGGAAAATTTTAAAGATTCAATCGAATTTTTTTTTTTTTTTTTCCTCGCTCATTCGAAAAACTCCCTTCTCGCCACACACAGCAGATCCTTCTCGGTGATTTTTTTTTTTTTTTCGCAGTGCAGACTGCTCTGCTTCATCCCTTCCCTACGATATGAAGGGATCCGTCTGGAAGCGTGTCCCGAAGGGGTAAGTTCGACTAACGCCCAATTTGGAAAGCCGTGCGGAAAAAATGACTCATTTTGAAATAAAGGAATACGAGAGGGAAAAAAAAAGGAGATGAAAAATTCTGGATCGAATATCTCAAAGTTCCAAGTTGTCCACGTCTTCATTGCATTTAATTTCAGCAAATCCTCTCCGTCTGACGTTCACGGTAAGGTGATACTGCTCCCGTGATTCCAATGATATATCAAATTCGCGTAGACATAAAATCCCGTTTGCCACCTTTCCGGGTCTGCGCCGGAATTACCTCGGCAGAGAAATCCGCACGGAAAAGCCCGTAAGAGAAAGCCCCCCCCCGGTGGGGGTGGAAAGGGGGTGGGGAAAAAAGAATCGAAAAGGATGCAGCGAGGATGACATTTTCGAAAATCCCGAGATTCATCCACGAAATTAGAATAAGAAAAAACGTTTTGCTTTATTTTTTGAGGGAAGAAGGGAAAATATAACGCGATGTGGAGGGATCGGGAAAGTTTTGGGATTCATCTTGTCTGCTTTACATCTCATTTATTTTCATAGTTGCGGGAATTTCCTTTCAGTTAAATGAACGGAGAAGGATACGACCGGCTTAAGAAACGCTCTCGGGCTCCGTTTATTCCGCCCTTGAGGTAGATCTTTATGCATGCTGCCTCTCGTGCATCACGCTTTGCCACAATTTCATTTTTCAGACTCATTAAGCTCTTTTCACATATTTACAAATGGTTTCCATTAGGGCAAATAGATGGAGGTTAGAAATTTTTAGGTAATTCTATCAGCATAATTAATAAACGATTTTATGGATTTTTATTCCTGAACCGCCGGCCGAACCACATGCACGCGTTACCTGCGCACACGCGCACGCACTTTCCCTTAAAGACAACCGCAAACATTTTGAAAATAAAAAAAAAAAAAAAAAATAAAAAATAAAAAAATACGCGTAACGGTAGCACAATAAGACAACGTATTTGGATATTTGATGCGATATTGTATCAATCAATGTTACATTTTTTGATTTTCTCAAAAACGCATCTCAATTTTAAATTCGAAAGCGTTAAGTGAATAAATTCCATTTGTTATTGCCATTATTTTTAATTTATGGTTAATTTTATTGTCGTGAGCGTTAATCTTTTATGGCACGAGCCTGTAGCTGAAAAATTTTATATGTCGAGTGAACTTCGGAGGTTTCCGCCATTGTTTCTTTGACCAAGGCGAGAGAACTGAAAATCGGGCTACCCTCATTGGACGGCTTCAGAAATAGTGGTAAATTAATTTGACAACTGAAGAGAGCGGAAGAATTGATTTTCTGTAATCTGCAGGGACTGCTTAGATCACGGCTTGTGTGTCATCTGAAAACACTGAAACCGTCTTTTTTGACAACCCTAACAGACGACCATTTATCACCCTGAAAATCGAATTCAGCTTCACCCCTAAAACTCTGGATGATTGTTCTTATTATCTCAAATGAAACAACCCCTGGAACTTCCTTTCAGCCCCAAAAATCGTAAAACTCTATCTTGAGACAGAAGTCAGGCTAATAAAATTTTTGACGTTCCAGCTGTTCAATATAAACTAATATCATTCCACTTCTCACTAGTTCCACGATCATAATGTTCCTTTTTACGAGCCCTGCAATGCTTCCATCGAGCCCTCCTGCATTTTGCCCAAGGCCCTCGCCCCCCGTCCGTCCCCCCCCCCGAAGTTCGCTCTTTCAGGGCTTATTTATCTATAATCATTATGAAAAATACTTTTCCTTTAATTAAATGCGCTGTCTCTCGCAACGTTGTTTCCCACGTCAATCGCTCTGATTTGGATTGATGCTCTCGCCCAGTTTGTCATTTCAAAAAATTTTCATCGGGACGGATTCGAATTTTAAATGGGGAAAAATGTGAAAAAATTTCCTTGGATCCCAGTGCTCGGGCAAAATAAAATACACGCGGCCGCATTTAACTGGGATTTGAGCTGCTTCCCCGCCGCCGCCGACGCCTTTGGATCAATCGATACACAGACCCAAAATATCTGACGGATAAACAAAGCTCATTCAAATGTTAAACTTTTAGCGTGGGGCAAGTTTTTTGACAAGTAAACTTTTCCGTCTACGCATAAAGCTTTAACATTCAAAAGGCGAAGTCAAATGACGGATTAATAAAAATCCTAAGCACGCGTAGAATTTTCAATTAAAAGGGAAGAAGAGGAAAGACTAATTTGCCTATGCAAATTTTTTACTCATTTGATTATAATCAAGGCCTGAGCTGGAAAGAAAGGCATATTCGAAAAGGCTCTGTCTGCATATTCATAAAGTCTTGGAGCAACAAATTTCCTTTGTGAATGGAGCGACCATCCTTCGGATTTAATCGAGAGTTTATCATTCTCATTTCATCTGTGATTGATGCTGAGATGCCACCTTTGCCGCGTAAATCGCGCAATGTTTCCCGCATATCATTCCCGTAGGAAATAAAAAAAAAAAAATTAAGAGTCACATGGATTTTCGAATGTATAACGAACACAATCATGAAAACAATAAGAAGATCATTTGGAAAGTAAATTTTATAACAAAAAGAGGAAAAGAAAGCTCTTAAATCCGAATACATTTCCCTAAAAGCAAGTTAATTTCTTTTCTCGACAGTAATTTTCCCAAATGGGAACTTAATTCACCCCAAGAAAGAAAATATTTGGATTTAGAATCTTAATTTAGACAACTATATTAAATTTAACAATCTCTTTCTCACTAAATAGATTCTTTTTCAAAACTTATCTGTGCTTTTGCCAAAGATTAGGATTTTTTCATCAGAAAAAATTAATTTACACAAGGATTGAATTCACTTGTATTGCTGTCGACGAATGATAAATTTGCTTTTGCGATGCCCGACATGTTAATATTGATGACATCGACGACAAAATATCAGAAGAAAACCGTACCGAGATGTTAATTAAATGGAATATTGATACTGATCCCGAATGCAACCTAAAGTGAAAAATTTAAGGTTAATGAGCATTTATATGAAAGAAAATTTCATCATTTGTGCTTCTTACAAATACATATTGTAAAACCTAAATCCATGACAGAACGATGAATTTAAATATCTCTCTCTCGCTGTCTCTCTCTCACTCACGAAGAATAAAATGAAGGAATAGTAAGAAAAAATAAAAATCGTACGATTTTATAAGCGAAGAATCGCTTAAGGGAGTTGTTCGCAATATCTGAAAACCTCTTTAAATATGGGGAAAGCGAAGGCAATTTTAAAGGGTGAAAAAGGAAAGAAAATCCATTTTTTGCCTTTCCTCCCCCGGATAAAAAAAAAAAAAAATGTGATTCTGTTTTAGACTCAGCGCCTTTTCAGTGACAAAGAGCATGCAAACATTTTCATGTTTTTTAGCATTAAATTAAAACTTGAAAAATTACCTTGTCATACATATAAATATGAATGTTTCTGTTTTACGCCGGAATATAAGGGGCGCCCCCGTTCATTAGCTTTGACCCATGGAAAAAAATTAACTCTTAACTCCTGAGCAAAGCACTGAATGAAATCCTTCACAACAAAAAGAACATCCGAGTCTTAGTTTACAAATAAATCGTTAGTTGGATTAGTTTATGTAAGAAATAGATTGGGAAATACATGCACACGAGAACAGAAATATATGACCTGTTGCAGGAGGAAATTCATTTCGGGCAAACTATACTGTTTTTCTTGAAAACACCCGGAAGGAGTCTTAAATCTGCATGTGGGGTATAAAAGCTCCAGTTAAAGTTATTCTGCAGTGCATTGCTATCTGGTCGAGAAATTATACGTAATTCAAAAAGAATTGCAGATATTCATCAGTAACATCATCCACATCTCTCGGTTCTCTTTATTGTTCGCGAGACAATAAATAACGTAATAAAACAGGAAAAAAAATAATTCTAACCTAATTTAAAATATATTTTCGTACAATTCATACGCAACAAATTCTAAAAAGAATATCTCGAAAACCATTTCAAGCCTATTAATTCTTAACGTTAATCGAATTTCATTCACTTTCAGTACAAATCTGGCCTTTCTTCGCACAGATTTAAGAGGAAGTTATATCTAAATTTTGTTTCGCAACAATATCAAATTCAAATTACATCAAACGTCGATGCAAATATGCATAATACCGTAATTACATTATTTGTTGTACTCTACAAATTTCATTTGAAAAAATTTTGTTATTCTATCAAGCCTGAGATAATATTTAATTCTGGAAAACAGGCACGAAAAAATGTTGCTTTTACGAATTATCTCCGCGTTTTCCGAATGTGTCGTTTTAAGTGACAAAAATTTCGAAACAGCCCACAGGATCGGTGAGGTCCGAAAGGCAATTCCTGAGCCAAACAGCCCAGGAAGTAAATGTTTTAAAAAAGGGAACCAACCATGCTGCTGCTCGTATGAAGGAAACTAATCGAGACAGCACCGCCATATTTTTTCCAACTTAAAAACCCTTCGTAAAAAGAGTCTAAAACCGGGGATGGTCGGCGAATTTTTTTGCGGCCCCGGGTTAGTTTCTTCTCATGCTGAAGCGTAAAAAATCACGTCCGTAATTTACTGGATCCTTCCCTGCTTAACCTGCAAATCTCGCTCAATATCGGAACGGGAGCCTCCGAACTTTGAATTTCATTATTTTTTTTTTTTTAACATTTCAAATAAAGCTAATGAAAACGAATGAACAAATCTGGTGTCTGCAGCAGGAAAATGAAGATATGGAACTAGGAAGGGAGGGAAGGGGGGGGGATGGGCGCGGGAAACGAATTTCGAATCTGGAGCATAAAGCGCAGCCCATAAATAAAAGAATAGCGGATGGGAGCAAAAGAATGGAAAAAAAAAGCGGTTGAATTTTTATCCTGGATGAGCAGAAAAAAAAACCGGAAGGCAAAAGACAGAAAATGGAAAAGCAAGACAAAGGAAGCTCAGAGCCATGACAAATAAATCATGGTTCACGACCAGGTTTAAGTCCCAAATGCGCTGCAGAAAAGGGAAATAATAAATATTTTATGACTGATCTTTAAGGAAGAACAATACGGAGGCCGTGGAAGTAGGAAAGTTGTCGGGAAGTCGCCCGGTGATGCCCGAACGGTGCTTGGCAACGAAGAAATGCCGCGTTTTCGCTGACTTATTAAAAACTCCTTCCATCGATCAAGATTTATGGATTTGACTCCGAGCACCGCGTTAACGGACAGGAGGACCCGAATTTTCGAACGGCGTCCGTGACAGGTAACGAAAAATATTGTGAAACAGCGAGCAAAATGAAATTTAGCTTGCCGCGTCGGCGAAAGCACGAAAAATACCAGGCTGAGGCTGCGAGAAATGCATTACTTGTACTGCTGCCTTCGGAGGTGTACAACTGACTGCACGTGATCTTATACGAGTAGAAGATGCTTAATTGGTTGTTATAGCAACGTCAAGGATACTCGAAATCTTATCTGGTTCATGATCAATCTCCGATTGCTTAGCAGAGTCTTAGCTGACAAGGTGGGAGGAGAAAACTCGCCTGGAAAATTTTACACTCCAAAATCTCTGCGATGCTGCACTTGATTTTACAAGCTCTGCCGCCTACGGAATCCTTTCAGGGCATCGTTTAATACATTTTCCTCTTAGGTTACTGTTTTAATTAATGAGAGAAAAAAAAAAAAAATGTTTCGTGCTGGAACTGCCTTCTCCAGTGATCTACGTCCCTTTCAATCACGAACATCCCCCCTTAGAGAAAAATATTTTTTTTCACCGGGAATGCGATTAATTTTTATAAAACACAGCAGTGCATGTGATTTCCCGGTGCGGGAGCAAGACCGGGATAGGTGGAGTAACGAACAAAGAAACGGGGAAAAGGAAAGGCCGGGCAAATGTGCATAATGAGCTGTGGCATGAATCATCATTTTGGGCAAAGCCATGTCGCGGAAAAAACTCAGAAAACGGAGCCACGAAAATGAGCTGTGACCCGGAGCCAACAGCAGCGGCTTCCTGCTGGCTGCCTCAGCCCCGATCGTAGATGCCTCTCACCGCCATAATCCCCACCGTTGCTCTGTTACTCAGATGGGAAGGACGACGACCACGACATTTTTCCCCGTCCTTTGACCCGAAATCCTTAGGGGTTGAAATCAGTTCTTGTGCATGATCTAATTATCATCGTAATAGTTACAATCCAGGCTTTAATATTTCATTTCGTTAATACCTTTGCTAATAAAACCGCAAGATTGATTTATTATAAGCTGAAGTTAAGGAGATTTCCACCTGTGGGAAATCTCTTTCTTCGCAATATTAAATCCGTATTTTTTTTTTTTTCTTCGATAAATTAATGTTCGAAAATTCCAACGTAAGAATTTGTATACATTTCTATCCGCAAAAAAACATGAATATACGATGAATCGCTCTGTGTCTGAATAATCCTTTTGTAATGAAATTTGTTTTAAAAAAAATTAACTGAATATTGATTAAAGTATTAATTTGCGTAACATTCTCAAATCGGGAAAAAAACCGAAACTCATAGTTTTTTTATGTTTAGAAAATTAAAATACCTTAATTGCAGGTTTATACATATTCGTGTATACATATACATATATCCATACACATAAAAAATGATAAAAATTTTTTTGCTAACGCTGTATTCATTTTATTATAAATCGATTAATAATATTTAGGTAAAAATAATGTTAACACAAAAACTGGATACACTTAACAACCATAAATAATCGCACATTTTCATTAAACAATGTCCTAACCGACTGGGTAAACAAACTCTAGAAAAATTATACAAAAGCTTCTGAGCAAGTTTTCTTATAAACATCGCCAAGCAGATTTTTGGTAGAAAAAAAAATTAAAGGTCACATGCAAAGATCAAATATTACAGTACAAAAGAGTAAAACTTGGAACCTGGAATAAAACGATTTTATTCACATGGAAATGAGACAAGGAGTAGCTTTTTAACGGTAGCACCGGTTTAAAAGTCACAATCAACCGAAAAATAGCCTCAGAAATAATGATCTCGTGTTAGATTACCACAGCTAAATAGAAGGATAGTACAAATTATACAGATCAATCCCAGGTTTTCTAATTTTCCCATCATCCGCATAAAAATGGGTTTCTGGCTCTTGGCACAAACGAAACATCCAATAGCAATCAAAAAAAAATGAGAATAATAATAATAATAATAATAATGATAATTTTAAAAACCTAATGATACACCTTGATCGCCTAGTTGACCGAGATTTTACTATAACGTTCCCTAATTCATATAATTCACGAACTTAATTGTCATTTACAACAGGTGCTGATATTAAATAAATTTGTTAACATGAAAAAACATTCTCAAAGGAGAAGCAGATGATTCGAGAAGTTGCAGGGTTGAAAAATACAGAGCAATGATCATTATTTGAGATAAAAAGAGCAAAGGGAAAAGGTATTCTTCTTTCTGAAGGGAAGAAGAATACGAGAATGGTAAAATTAATATAGAATCCAATTCCGTGCAGCAAGAGCATCATAAATTAAGACGGAGACGGTTCTAAATATTTGGATCGAGGCAGATCAAGGGGAATTATTTAACATTGTAAAGTTAAAAACCAATCAGAGATTCGTGCAGCAGAAGACAAATGAAAGTTCCTCTCCTCTTAATTCATTTCTCGTAGAAAAGGCGGGAAATAAGTTGCTGCTGATGCCACTTTTGTAAATAGCTTCGGAACTTTTAATTTCGATGAGCGCAAGTTGCCAGTTAAAATAAAATTTTATCTACGGAACATAAATCTAAAAATGTCAGATAAAGAAATCAGCGTAACCGGAATAAGAAAAGTCGACTTTTCCATTCCTCGGAATCGTTTTTCATTCACTTATAAAAACTCGGATAATTGAGACTTTTCCGGGGAAAGGAAAATTTTGCTTTCCACCAAAAAGTTTTTCCGTTTTCTCTTTTTTTTTTTTTTTTCTTTTTTAAACAATTATAGCACTCCGAGCAACTCAATCGAAATTGAGTCCATTCACCCAACAGTAGTATTATTGATTCCTCATTGGTCGATTTCGGCTCCAAGAAGACGCGTTTTTCCTCTCCTGATTCCAGACTTGGCATTTCTTCACTTCCACACGGGGAAAACGGGGAGAAGAGATCAAAAAGTTGGGAAACAACGGGTGAGCGAACATCCAGGAAGATTCCTCTGCATCCCATCAAATGATCCGCCTAGGGAGGCTTATTCTCGGCCCCGTTCCGAAAATCTTCAAACCGGAGAAAAGCCGCCAAATCCTCGGTGAACCTGAAATTTGGATGCAGGGGAAAAAAAAAAAAAAAAAAAAGAGTTTCCGCAACTTAAAGCGATCACCTCTGCACTGCGAACGCACGGGAATACATTCTCTTTTCCCGGGTAAAATAAAAATAAACATTTTATACTTCAAATGTGTATTTAATAAACTGCTACATTTTCGAAATAATGCCCAGCATTATCGGTTAATTGCAACGGCTTCAGTTTCATATGGACATTGCACACGTAATTCCCATCCGAGGAACAACAATCCCCGTCTTTCGACATACACAACCCGGCGGAATTTGTGCAGATTTCGTGAATTCTCAGTCGCGACATCAAAAATTTTCAATATTAAAACATAACTCGATGGGAAATCAAATTCTGTCGATTACCTGCGACCTCCTGTTTTGTATGCGAAAAACTTTACGAACTTAATCTCGTTTTGACAAAAAAAAAAAAAAAAAAAAAAAAATTAATTTTTTCGAATTGTACCAAAGCTGATCCCACGCTAGCTTAACGATATCGATCACTCTTACGGGAAACTTTCCATTTCGGTTGCGGCGAGGGAGCTTTTGCCATTCACTCTCGCATTTGTGCCTTGAATCAAACTGATTTTCAAAAGTTTTTAGCTTGCCCCCCGAAGGATAACTTCCAATGAAATTATATGATCCTTTGCACGAAACTTTGCTCCCAGTGAAACCAAATGAAAATCAGTATCGCATGTCGTTATACATAAATTATTATACACCTTGGCTTCATGATCATCATACTCACCGCATTAAAGTGCGAAGTGTAAATTTCGAGCAGATGCCCGAAGGACTGGTATCTAATAATAAAATTCCTTAATGACTTAAAAGCCTTTAATTCACTCAGATAACATCTCCTCGAGCATCAACCAAGACTCATAATATTAAAAGTTAATTATCTACATGAAATTGGCTGCTTCTGCATTTCTTTCCACTTCTCCAACTTTTCTAAAATTACCCGCAACGAGAAGTCACAGGGAATTAAAGTATCTCCGAGATAATAACAGGGGATCCGACAATCATCAGATACACATACAGAAACGGTTAAGAACGTTATCCTCACGAACTGTCACATTGCAATATTAAATTTATTTTATTTTTTTATATGAAAAAAAAAAAGTACACATCTCCTATCCTAATTGCCATATAAACTTAGTGGAAAATCAATTTTTGGGATTCGAAAAAAAAAAAAAGAAGAAGAAGAGAAAATGAAAGGCCGAAACGCAGGATGCAAACGGTTTGTAAGAGATTCATCATGGCGGAGGTGAACGACGACAGGAGAAGAAACGCTGAAACCTGTCCGTCACCAAAATCTGCGGGTAAATAATGGAAGCCAAGAGAAAATTTGATATGAAACTGATATTTTCATTATCATCCTTGTGAATGACCGCGCAGGTCCGATATAAATCGTTTTGGGACAGCGATTACCGAGCAAAAGACCCAAAACATGTTAACTATAAATAATCCCTCAGTCGGATGAAAAACCCCTTTTAATCCCGACTATTTGCCTCCCATCCGATTTTCTGTAAAATGTCAAAGCTACAAAATGACCGTTATATAACGCAAGCAATTTTAAAATTTAATTTCAGTTTCTGCGCATTTCGGTTTTTGCCGCGAGACGTTCCACCTCGGGTGTGAAGGATCGATTTGCCGCGGCAAATAAATGACAAAATGAATCGGATGAATCCGAGGAGGTCCCGGATCTTAAATTACCAACCGTGAAAAAAAAAAAAAAAAAAAAAAAAAAAAAAAACTCCGTTTATATATCCCTCCGGACGACTTTAAATAAATCGCCGGGGAAGAAGATTATCCATAGCTTCGACATTAAATTCTGAATATTACAGCGGAGAAGAAAAGGTTTCTGGCAGAGGGATCGATTTTCACGTCGCGGCATTAAGTGGAAATAAAACCGAGATGATTTTTTTTTTTTTTTTTTTCCTTTTTCTTTTTCCTTTTCCGGAATCATGATCGTGGCAGAAACAGATGGCTTTGATACAAAAAAAAAAATGATTTAGAATAAGATTAGAAAATGTCAATTCGCATTAGCGGCGTTATTAACATTTTGCGGGGCTCAAAATGTGATACCGAAATTGGGCTTCGCCGCTCATAATTTTTATTGCCCTCTCAGTTAAACGCCGAGGAAATGGGGAATTTTTTCGCTTTACCATCATCTTATTATGCAATTGATTTTCTAAATTGAGTTTGAAATGTATTGCACACAAGCCATAAGTGCGGAGCTTTGGCTTCCATTAAACCGAGAGGGTTCCTGCTGCATATGCTGCTGCTTGCAATCCACTTTCTTTTTACTCCTTTTTTTTTCTTTTTCCTTTTTTTTTTTTTTTTTTCGTTACGATAAAATCCGGGGATAGAAATTGGGTTTTCCCCCTGCAAAGGATGAAAAGTGAAACAATATTCTGAATTGAATTTCTTTCTTTCCTTTCTATCCCCGTTTGCTTATGCAAATGTGATTTAGAAACGGAAATCAGGAAAGTGAATGCATTAAAATCTAGACTTTTGGGGAAAGATAATGATGATGATGATGATGCTACTGCTGCCGCTGATGCTGCGCGGGCACGATCGGCAATTCCCGAATGCTTTCTTCGATTCTGAGGTTTTTCGCATTAATTTCGACGGCAAACAAAAAAACTGACCGGCCAAACAGGGCTCTGCACGCGAAGACGTGGAAATATCAATTCGCGCCAGCAACCTAACCGGGATGTGAAATTTATCCCGCTTAAATTATCAAGAATATAATAAATAAATAAATAACGACATGAAACAATACCTTAAAAAAAAATAAATAAATAAATATGACAACATTATCACAAAGCAGTATTTTAATTAACAGAATGAAACTGTAAGAAGCCGCGAAAAATTTCATTAATTCATTCACGTTTCTGCTTTACGTTAATATCGCTGAGTGAAATACAACAGGGCAAAAATAGTTGAAAATGGTGTCCCTATATAAATTGCTTTTTTTTTTTTTTTTTTTTTTTTAACAGATCATAAATTTTCACATTCGAATAGCCCGTTCGTTTTGGATGCAGACTCCAGTGAAAAAGGTATTAATTCCATTAAAATTCAACGGAAAATATAACTCGAGAGCAAGAAAAGAAAAGCCATTTCTGGCTTTTAACAGAGCGAATTCGTATTCCGACGCGCGTTTCTTGATAAAGGAAATGACAAATATTCCGGTGCAGGAAAAGAATAATTCTGCAAGACGGTAGACAAAATGAAGGAATTTCACTGCTTGCCCAGAATCACAGAAAAATTCATCGTCCCAGTCCAACGCCCGAACTTAGATAAAATACGAAACCAAGAAGAAATTCTCAATGTGTGCACCGTCTATATATATATTGCGGTTACATTACAACAACGAAGGTTTTGCCCCTTAAAAAAAAAAAATAATCTGATCGGAGCCCCGGACCTAAAAGGAACTTTGATGGGGTTGGTTTTTCTTTTTTCCCGGAGCAATAACTTGTCCAGCAATACTTTCTCAAGAGCAGAAAGAATCTTTTTTAAATTAGTTTGAGAAGAAAAAAAATAAAAAATAAAAATAAAAATCAATCAACGAAACGAGTCCGAGGATGACAATTTAAGCCAAAAAGGAGCGATGGAAAGAAAAAAAAGATTCCATTTTCATTATCTAGGACGGAGGAGGCGGATTCGAAGGAACGTAAGGTTGGCAACAAAAGGAAATTATGAAAAACGGGAGAGGGAAAAACATTCAGAAATCGCATAACAAACGGTGACGCTAAGAAAAACAACAATTTCAAAATCCCACAAAAGGGGTGCAAATTCCATTTTTTCATTCGTCCAGCGTAAAACGTTCCAGCTTTGTGAGTTACCCCTCGAATTCTGCATCCCTTGACCAGTTCACCCTCACGGTAAGATCAAATCCTGGTAATCCACGGCTCGAAAACGCTTGAAATTCCGCCGATTTTGGTCTCCTCCAGTTTGGGAACTGGTCCCCGGAACGGTTCACGCTTCACAATTAAACCGCATTGAGACGCAAAAGGGAAACCGTTGTTGAGGTGCTGCTCCAGCCCCCCCACACGGATTTTCCATTGTTGGCACCTCCCGGAAACTTCCACGGCTTCAATGAAAACTACAAAGTCATACTTTGTCTGGCATTTGAATGGAAAGTCATACTTTTCCATTCTTTTATTGCTTTGCTACCGATGGATCCTAATTGTCTGCTAACGATATCAAGACTTTCACAAGCATCATAAAGTCCGTGATTGACAACGGGTTTATATCCGAATTACATTTCTCCGCTCTCCCCGCCCTGCAAATGCTCTGCAACAAAATTTTATAGTCTCTAAACTGCATCTTCGACCTCTTCCAACGGGTAATGGCCAGGGCTTTTTGTTAGACCCACCATAAAATTATCTGCCCATCTGCTGATTTGACATTTTCATTACTCTCCTATTTATTTACTTATTTATTTATTTATTTATTTAATTCGCTTTAAATTTACCTGCAATTATTTTGGAATTTTCTCAACCGAAACGATTTCTTCTGCTTCCGCCATTATCCCCTTATAAACAGTTTTTGCCGTTCCCTTTGCCCATTGTTCGAGGTAAATTGTTCAAAGCTTTTGTTGCATCCCGGTTCTCGTTACATTAATAACAATGCCATTTTTGATCGCGATTTTTTTGTTCAACTCTTATGGTGTTTTTTTTTGTCAGTTACGATTTGACAGCTTCCATCTAGTTTTATGTTTTATTGCACAGTTGCGAAAAGGGTCACTGGCTATCAGAGATCGTTGAACGCGGATATTATATTCCTTAGATGATTCAGACGAGGAGCGGACTTTGTTAAGCCTCTAATTTTAATTTGAGCGAATTGCCTTCCTCCCGGCATCGCCCGTAATGAAGATTCGAAATTTTGAATCGGATCTCGGGATGCGGAAAAACAGTGTTACATCCGATAATATAAATGACTGAGAACACAGTTCATTATCGACTTAAAAATGTAGCTTTTTCAATATTTTACACGAGGAGGCTAATGGAAAACTTCTGTCCCTCTGTTTAACCGATTTGTGACATTCTTTTTACTAGCGGCCGATTTCAGGTTTTTTCACTTTTCGATCCAATGCTTTTGAAAGAGCGACAAAAATTCCATATCTTCAGTGGCTGTTAAAATAATATTTCCTGGGTTTTCCATATCCGGTTAAAAACGAAAAACGAAAAACGTTTCAACTGCATTTGCAGCAGATACGTATCCACATAGTTGCATGTAACTTTGCAGATCCGTCAAGTCCGAGAGCAAAACACTTTTAACAGCTCCTTCATACATTTTAACGTCGGTGGTTGTATTATTAAATTCAGTATTACCATGAATAAAGTGCTTCTGCAGTGGCACCATTCACACAAAAAAAAAAAAAAATCTTTATTTTCTGATTCGAAACCAGAAAGCCAGCTAGCTGATCATGACGGCACTGGGGGGGAGGATATCCTGGCGATTCGTTAATCTTTTCCAAAAAGGACGCAGAAAGGAGTCGGATACTTCAAGGAAGGAAATGGACACTTTAAGCAGTCATCAATAAAATAAGCTTATTGTCCAGCCGCTGCGAGAAACGCCGAGTCACGTGCTTCATTGTCTGCAGAAATGGAGGAAACTACCCGACAGCTTGCACCCCATGCAGATATACTTTAGGGACTGCAAATTAATTCAGAGTTTCAGGCTACAGAGATAAAAAAAAAAAAAAAAAATTCTTTTCTCGCTCTTTGGAACGCGGGCAAAGGTTTTAAGTATCTTCCTTTTATCGATCAGCAAGAAGTTTCTGGCTTCCGCAGCCTCTTGTGCACGCGACGTTCGATATCCAACAGAGTTTTTAATATTATCGCAATCAGCCCCTTTTGATAATGCGGTTTCATTAAACCGGGGTGACTCACTTAAGCTCATCTATCTTCATAGGAACGCTGATTATTTTGGGGAGAGTTCTCGAAGCAGCAGTCAAAAGGAAAACTTCATTTATTATCGCGAAACGGCATCATCCCTTCTTCAATTAGTTGCTAAAGAAGCAACTTGTGAATAAGTCCAAGAATCCGCGAGGGAAGCCCAAAAAACACGAAACACACAAACTGAATTATGGCATGGAATGTATTTTCGGCTAATCCACAACATAAACATTTAAATATAAACTTAACGTGAAGTGGAATGGACCGTGGAAAGTGTTGGCTCAATATGAGTGCGAGCCGCGAAATTCCGGGGCAAGTCCGCATCCTAAAGTTTGGCAAATAATACCCAAAGGCATTCCTTTTCCACGGGGAAGGATGTTTTCCGTAGCAAATTGCAGAATTGTTTGAATAGCATCTCATTTTAAAGGCTTTCCCCGGTAATATTCGTTTCTTACGTATAATTTCGAATCGCCCCTCGAGGTAAAGTCACCCGCAAGAATTTGGCTTTAAAAAAATGTTTCTTCAAGGAACTTCCCGCTGCGGGTGCCCATCGCATTTCCTTTTAAATTTCCCGCGGGAAGTTTGTTATTTCCGTTCCGCGGTGGACCCGAGGGTCACTTTGCAGTCAAGTATCATTAAATGTTCCGAATAACAATTTTCTCCGCGATCCCGCCACCGGAGCAAAATCATATACACGAACCTTAAAATTAATCCAATCTCGATGCTCCGAGAGGGTGTCGGGTTCGCAGGCGGATCCGGGAAACGGCTCCAAAACGGGCTCCGAAGGCAATTTAACGTAAGCGTTCTGCCAACCGAAAAATTTCTGAAGTTTTCCCTCAATCAAAGGCCTCGCATTTTCTTTCGGTAACGACAGAAAAAAAGAACCGGATGTATCTGCATCACCACGGGAAATCGTTCGCCTCTAATTAGACGTGCCGGAAAATTCTTTTTCACCGGATAACCGCAGGATTATCCCCGAAAGCCTCACCGACCCCGGGTTTCCATCATTCCGCGTCGCCCTCAGAAGTAAAAAACCCGCGAAGAAAATGGGGCCGTTACCAAGGGCGAAAATATTCTATTTAGACATTTCTCATCGGCATAACAATCATTTCTTCCCCGGCACGTTTCGACCAAGTTTTTTTTTCGGCTTTTCACCAGTTCTGCAGGAGCTGGTTCCCGAAATTCCTTATTAAAATACGATTTTTTCTTTTTTTTTCTTTTTTTTTTTTTTTCGGATAAGAAAAAAGTTTTGAGTCGTTTGAAAGCTTTGATTCGGAATTGCAAGCGATTAAATTAAAATCCGACAAAAAGCATTTGCTGCAGGAAGGAGTCTGATGAAAAAACCACTTTCGGAGAAAAACCCAATTAGACAGAACAAATAAAAAATTTTAGATGCAATCTCGAAAACTTTCCTAAGTCGATTTCGGACTTTTTTTTTTCTCCCCCCCCCCTGCCCCCCCCCAACAAATCATCGGATTGTCAATAAAATCCTTCCAGCAGGAATGAGGAACCTAACTAACTTAACCGTTTTTTACTCAAAGAGATACGTGCAAAAGGCCGATCAACCGGGAGAATCCCGCATGCACGATAAACCTATTCACCAGAGGATAAGAGCCCACTTCCCTTATCCCTCATTTGCTCAGTGCGAACTTCCGAAAATTTTCCGCCCCAAACCATCGGAAAATGGAAAGGTTTCAAAAAGTTAAGAAGCCGCGTTTTCCGAAAACTGGAAAAACCTGAGAGGCTTTTTTGAAGGAAAAGTTAATTTGAATTTTTTTTTTCTCTCTCTCCCTCTCTCTGCCCCCCAAATAAGATTACTGCTTTCTTTTCGTACGGGAATTCAAAAAAAAAAAAAAAAAAAAAAAAAAGGAGCAACATTTTGCTGTGACACAGACGGATAAAAAATGTTCAGAGCGGGAAACGATGCCCGTGGCCGTGTTTTCCATGGTCTGAACCTCAAGAAAATGGGGCCGGGGATTGCTTTTCGGGACACGAACCCGGGGGGCGGGATCCGTTATTTGAGACCTGACGGAGACCTCTATGCGAGTTTCTTGGGTCGACGGAAGATGGGTAACCGATATTTCTAATGGTAACGCCACTGGTTACAAATGTTTCACTGTGTGATTCCAAAACTGTAATGAAAAATATACAATTACCACCGGAATTCATAACAGTTATTAGTGCTTCCTGCATTGTCCGTGCTTCCTCTTTGAAAGTTCAAAGTTAATTAACAGTCGCGCACCTAAACTGGCTGAAATTCACTCGGGCATATCAAAATGAGCCGATCTTCCTGAAACGACGTGCAGTTGCCGCGCATGAGGCCGCACCACGCTCTGGGTTGGGCAAAGATATCAGTTTGGAATTCGAAATTCTTCGATCGCACTTGACAAATGTTATCGGAACGGAAAAAAGATTCCGGTCCGAAGAGTCGATATCTGAAACTCCCACCCAATGGATATTTCATTTGGAATAAATGATGTAAAATAATGTGATATTCAAATGCAAATCCACAAATCGAATTCCTTTTGTACAGCTATACGTTGCACCTTCGTACATTTTCACTATTGTAGTCATAATTTTACGTTTGAAAGTGTTTTTTGCCAATATTATTCACTCTCCTTTAGAATGAGAGACATTTTCAATAAACTTTAAATCGGGATGGTGTGAAATATCATATTTTTAATGCATGATATGTATATATTCAATAAGATGGCTAAACGTATGCGTAAAATGAACAACTCTCGCGGTCGGTTCCGCGTTGGTTTGGTTATTAAATTAGAAGATGATGCCTTAATTCGTTCCCTGTAATTAAGGGCCTCTCTTTAGCTAATAAGTGGTGGTGTTGAATCCGTGTACCCTGGGCTAATGCTAAATTTTTTAAGGCAGTTTTAAATAACAAAGTTTAAAGATAGAAACTGATGTTGCCAGGTAAGTGACAGACTGTTCACTTTCCCGTGGCTTTTCGCCCAGCTTCCTTTCTTTCCTTTGTGAAAGCACGGGGGACCGTCCACCTAACAACGATCGCTTAGCGTGTATCGGGCAAATGCAATTAACTGAATATAGGTTAATGAAATGACAATAAAACTTTAACATAGTTTTCCTAAATTTAATGTGGTGAATTATGTTGATACAATTACAGTTCTGGAATTGAATTACCCAAGAAATTGGATAATGCTTCCGTAAATATTTCCCTTCATTGCGAGAGCCCGGGCCAATTTCCCTTGGTAAATTTTTCTCTCATCGGCCTCAAATGAAACCGCGATCAACCGGCGACGGCAGGAAAAAAATTTTTGCCTTTGCGGTTATTATTAAAAAATAACTTTGAAAATTTATTTGAGAAAAGTAAAGATGGATGTTGAGACACTGAAAATGTCGAGGAGCTGAGGAAACTCCAGTTTCGAATTAGAGGCGGTGGCTAAGATAAAATGCTGTAAATTTGATTATTTTAACTACATATATATATATATATATTTTTTTTCAAAAACTATCGGATCTCGTTATTTCGCCATTTTTTCCCGGCGCAGCCTTTCAGACAATATGTCACATATCCAAATATTTGACAGTTCATTTTCTTCCCTTTCTTGCTCCTCTTGATAAGTCTGTTTGTTGAACGCCAACATGCTCCCCTCAACTTTCCCCATGAAAAATATCATTGTGAAAGTTTAAATTTTTTATTCATCTAAAGTACAAAATGGAGCAGGCAAAAGTTTAAAAACTTTCGCAATGCGTATTTGAATATGTAACCCGAAAGCCCAGCCAAACCGTTGTGCGCATATTTTTACGCGAAAAAGATAAAACGAAAGTGTTCGCATTCTTCTTTTTTTTTTTTTTTTTTTTTTTTTTTTTATGCAGACCACATCTGCTTTAACATAGTTTAATTATACAGGCAAAATCCATTTTTCCAAATTTCTTTTTGTATTTCTTCTTCACTCATTTGCGGCCATGCCCCTGCACGAAAGGCAAAATCCTGCCCGTTTAACTTCATGTATCTACGACCAATTCGGCTCAAAGGGCTACCAGCACAAAGTGGAGCGGAATGGAACAAGAAATGTTAGAGAAGCCCACTGATTTATAATGCTAAACTCCGTTTTAGAGGTAATTAATGATTCGTTTTGCTCTGGAACAGATTTCCAGATCCTGATTCCAGACTTTATCCCATTAAAAATATTGCTTTAAGAAAGGCTTCAATAGATTTTGGTCTGGAACCAGTGGCTCTGTTCGTGATGAAAAAAAAAAATGCAAAAGAACAAATATGAAAGTTATATTTATACTGTATGGTTAAAAAAGATGTATTTTTCGTTCAGATTCACTTTGCCATCGAAAAAAAAAAAAAAGAGTTAAAAAAATTTTCCATCTCGGAATATAATCTCCAGAAAGATTTTTTTTCTTTTTTTCCAGACTCTTAAACAAATAAATAAATGAAACTATATTGAAGAAAAATGCTTCGCATAACTCTGACAGGGTGAATGATTCTTTCCCATTCGTTTTTATTGGTTTTATGCTTTCAAAAGATTTCAGCGGCAGCTAAACTTTCATCATATTTGGAAAATGCCCTCCCCTTAATGGATATTTGATTTAAGAACGGACATTATCAAGATTTTATTTTCTGATTTTCTTCGGAAACTTTATTCGCATTTTATTCTTCAATTTCCTTAACCTGCCCACCGAAAATGAAGAAATTTAATTCTTAATACAAAGAAAATATCTCGGTTGGACCCTCGTCCCCGTTCTTTGCAATACATTCTCGAAAGACTGTTACTTTTGCGGCATGTATTGTGGGGGGGAAAATCGTAAAATTGCATTATCGAACGATAAAGGGAAAGGAATTTATGAAATTTCTGCAACACATGATAATCAAATAAAAAGGTAAATTCTTTGGTTATGAATGAGAAGGAATTTTCTTGCCTAATGAAGTTTACCGACTATCAATTAAACCCAAAGTTAGAAACTTTTCCCAGATTGGATTTATCCGTTGCTGGTCTTCCCATTAATTCATTGCTCTTTGTGTAAAACAAACAAAACCATTTGTCATTTTTAATAACAACCAATGAAGGATCGGTTAATGTTCTTGTTTGCTCAACAAAAAGTTGCAAATAGTTATATATTGTTTCCCCTTTTCAGTTGATAACTTCATGTTTTTACCAGCTATTTATTGACTCTTCTGATTTATGTACAAATAAGTTTTCTGCCATTTTGCTGCGAATTCTACATTTAACCAAAAACTAGGTTTTCCCTTTGAAATTACACATGGCACATAATTTATGGAGCGAAGGAAACCTTCTTTATGCCATCTGAATTATTAATCCCCACTTTGGAAATGAGAGTATAGCACCGAATAATTAATTAAATATTTTATTTATTTAAATGTAAAAAAAAAAAAAAAAAAAAAAACATGCTATGAATTCGTGCAACATTCTCAGATCTGAGAATCTTGTGAATGTTATACATGATGAATAAAAAGAGATATTGTTTGCTTCTATCATTAAAATGTTTCACCTTTCTTCCGAAAAATTTTCTGTATTTTTTCAACCGAACCAAACTCGAATTGCTTTGTTTAAAAGCTTAAAAAAAAAAAAAATTCATTTCGATTATCAGCAGAAGAATGTTTTAATATATGTAATCTACATTTTAAGCACCGTTTACCATTTTGCCGGCATTTCGCTACCATATTTTAAGGTAGACTAGTATATTACTTTCTTTCCAGTTTCATACTCTGGAAATAGTTTACGCAGAAAACTTTAAAAAGGAGATCGCAGAAGAAATTTCCTCCTTTCAAAATTACTTTTGTGTACGACGTTTTTTTTTTTTTTTTATTTTTTTGTCGAAATTGCAAAGCAAAAAACTCTAAACTTTCAACTTGAAGCCGGTTAACTTGGAAAAACTTTTTTTTATTTGCCTTTCCTCTCCTGCAGGATTTTCTCATATCCGCTAACGAAATGTAATATTTTCGCTTTCCGGAATTTTTTTTTTTTCCAGCGAAACCGGAGAAAGTTTTGGCCATCGTCAGAAGAGAACAATTCTTGACAAATTACAAAATATATATAGCAACCTCGGGCATTAATACGTTTAACGACGCACCCGGGGAAATTGTTAAATATTTCCAATAAAAATATTTTTTTTTTTCCCCAATTCCTCAGAGGGAAATTTACAGTCGGACAAAATACGCCTTTCCTGTGTACGGATATTGATATGAAATTTAAAAGCTTATTTTTGTGCCAGATTCAACTCATTAAACTGATTTAGTTCATATTCCTTTCCAACTTTTTTTTTTTTTCTAAACCATCCTGGAAATCTGGTTTGTTTGAATTTTTTTTTTTCCTCTACCAAGCAGTCGGATAACCGCACAAAATATCAGTTACCTGTACAAACAGTAAATGCGGAACCCGATCTGCATTATTCGCTAGGAAAATTAACTGCATTAACAAGATTTGACATCGGAAAGTTCGAAGGAAAAAGTATTCGGGAAGAAAACTACAAGGAGAAAAGACGTGAGATACGGCTTCCTGCTAATATTTAATGTAAGGATTAAATATTTAAGCGAATACCTTTAAATCCGCTTCCGTTAATGAAATGCAGTAAAATGCGCAATTTTGAGATGAATATTTAAAGGGTTTAATGACAATTCTGCTGTATAAATCGCCTATTAACAAGTCAAATTGGTTTAACTTTATTATTAGATTTCTTTCCAGGTAAAATATCTTTTTTCAAGAATATTACCATTGGAAATACTAACGGTCAAATAATGCTAGATTAATTTCAGGATTTTTCCAGACTTACAAAATCTTTAATACAAAAAAAAAAAAAAAAAAAAAAAAAAAAAAAATGTCATAAAGAAAAAAAGAATTGCGCTCGATCAATACTCAACTCCGCAACGTATTTTCATAACGTACGCATCAGGACGTTCCACCGTGTAACATTAAATGTTTTGTTTTCTTAAATGTTCGATGAAAACAGCTAAAGCAACTCCAAATTGATATGTCAGGAAAAAATTTCTTCCAAATTTGCCCAAATGAAAAACGGGCCAAATCGTCCAGTTTGAATGAAGCTACAGATATCGATGCATAAAAGAAAAATGTAAATTTAATAACGGAAACTGTAATGAATTTTCGATGCAGGCCCCTCCGTATTTTAATGAAAAGAAAATTATAATCACGTTAATGGATTCCGTAAAGCAACTCCGGGGAAAAAGCTCTTTTAATAGGCTAAACACATTCAATTTCGAAAGCCCGTTTTCGTATTATATTTCCCGTGCCCGATGAAAAAAGCTTTCCCTGCAATTCCATCACCCATTACGATCACGCAAATCTGAAGAAGTGCTTCATATTTCCGGAACTGATTCATGCCGCGCTCCGGACGAAGCGCGGTTCGGTCACGTTACGGGAAAATTATTGAAACCGCACCTTGAAGCTCGTTCGAAAATTAATCGGATCCGCTTCACGGAAGGCGGGCGGAAAACTCTAAAAAGTTGCCCCCGCACGGCCGGGGTAGTCGAATATCAATTTTCAATACCAAAAGGCCCCGAAATCCATTTCGAGAGTGCCCTTGCGCCATTATTTAATCAACCTTTAGACATCAATCTTAATAAATCCTGGTAGTCTAAATTTTCAACCGCTTCCCGTTTCGGTGTGTGAAGCCTTCCTCGATTCCAACCTTGCCGCTCGCGATACCTCCAAACTTCCAAGCTGTAAACTTTTTTTTTTCATTTTAAATAACGTTGAAATACGTAAAACACTTTAAACGTTCTACGTGGAAAATATTAATGTTCACAGGTTCGATGCAAACGCAAAATAAATATTTCCGTGACGATATCTTGGGTGAAAATGCAGAAAACTAAAATCCGATACGCGTATGTATATATATATATATATATACACATATGTAGCAAAAACTTTTCTTTAATACCAAGCGGTAAATAATGTAATTTTTGGTCCCCGTCCCTTTACCTTTCCTTTTTTTTTTTTTACCTTTCCCGCTCCCCGAAAATATCGAATTGTGCTACCTGGAAAAGCCGGATTGGAAGAAAAAAGGGAATCTGAAATGAAACGGAGACGATTCGAGACCCGAACAAATACAAACACAACTTCAAAATGAAAAAAAACATTAAATGTGAGAAAAAGCAATTAAAATGGGTGACTGCCTTGAAAAAGTTCTGCATAACTTTAATATTATGAAGTTTATAAAGCGAAATTCCATACATGAAAAACAATGATTGTAAAAAACAAAAGAAATTTTTTTACTTTGCAGCAATGGTTTGACAATTGCGTTAAGGCGCATTTAGCAGGAGCTTGACGAACTCGTCGTTAAAATATTATTGTCCGGTATTAGCCCTAATTTTTTATAGTGAATATTATTATATGGCCGACAATAAAGTTCGGAGCCACAACAATAAAATTATCATTTGATTCCTTTCGCCTTTTTAAGTAGTAAATTCCCATATTTTTTTTATGTAATATCGCACTGCATTCGTCTCATTGACAATCAACATAAATTCGCAACAATTACATTGCTATCTAATAATCTGCTTGCCGCGCAATAGAAAATTAAGTTTTTATCGCTGTATATTAACAAAATACAATAATTTTTTATTAGAGCCGTTGACACCGATGATTATCGCGAAGTACTTTTTAATTTGGAACGCTGAAGAAGGTCGAAGAAAATAAAAATGGATAACCTTACAGTGTAAGTCCTGTAAAATTCACTTTATTTCCAGGTCGAATAAATTAAATTTTTAATTATCCATATGAAAATAATTTAAAGACGTGTCGCGCTTGTAAATTTGACAAAACATTATTCTTTATTAAGGACGGGTCGGATATAGCTCAGCGAGGCGAAAATTTAATTTCTTTCATTTTCAAAGCTTTTTTGGGGGGGGGGGGGGGGGGGGGGGGGGGGGGGGGGGGGGGGGGGGGGGGGGGGGGGGGGGGGGGGGGGGG
>JAOWBB010013975.1:0-54479 GCA_028565995.1 Ricinus marginatus
CCAGATTATGTATATTTGAATGATAATCCCATTCGATAGTATTTATTTACTAAATCTTCTTCATGTGGATAATTATTTTCCATTCTTTAATTTAAAAACTGGTGTAAGCATGATGTTACAACCGCGAAAATTGCTGACATTCCTGAGCTTCACTTAAATAAATCGCCTAGCTTAGAAAGAAAGGAATTTGCTGTCGCCTTAAATTCCTGGAGAAAACCCCCGACTCTTTAAAGTGCTTCGCAGTCGGATTTAATTGTTCCAAAAGAGAGCGAAAATTGAGAACTGCGACAATTTTCAATGAAAATCAAAATTCAGCTTACTTCTGAAGATTTTCCAACTATTTTAAAGTTTATGCAATGTACAACAAAAAAACGTTAGGGTCAATAACTTCAGCGAAAATATTTCCGGTATTAAAAGTTAAATCTTACTCCAGAAACTTAACTGTTAATTATTCTGGATTAAAAAAAGAAAAAAAAAATTTTTTTTTTTTTTTTCGATACGTCAGCATCAATTTTTAAATTTACCTTTTTTAAACTTGTCGAAATTATGTTTCTAAGCTTTGAAATTTAACAGGGAAAAATCGTGACAGTTTTTTATCCCGCACCGCTTGCAGCGAAACAAAACCGAGAACAATTATGATTTAGCGTTGGGGGATTCATCGAGATCGTTTATTTATTTCTGTATAATTCCGCTTTAAAGGTAGTGAACTCGCATAAAATCAATGTTGGGGGGCAAACAATGGGTAAACTTTTTCGGTTTTTTTTGGGAGAGAAACCAAAAAAGGATTCCATTTACGTAGTCATAAGCAAAAAATTGTACGGTCACAAAGACAGCTTCAATCCCCGGTCCTTCTTTTTGAAATATTTTTGGATATTTCCTCCAGGATCTGGAGCTGATAAATAAGGCTGTGTTCGGTCCCTCCTCCGTGTCTTTGTCTCATTCATTCTGGCAGTTCATTTCTTTCCGAGATCTGCCCTATCTTTCATCTTACCTCTCCTTCGATCCATCGATTATCAGCGATATCTTTTTCCGTTCCTCGGTTTCCCGTTGAAAGAACATCGCTGCTGACACAAGTTGGGAAACCGTTTTTTTTTTTTACTCCAACGTTTCCCGGCTGAAGCTGACGTTAAAGGAGAGTTTACAATACGCGCCCCTGAGATTGGTTTTTGCTGTCAGGGTAAAACGCACTGAGACGGTACCATTTGTTTTGAAGCAGAGGAAACCGCATAATAATCCCGTGCAAAACTCCATGAATGGAAACGCTAATGATAATTTCAGCTCAAACGAATGCACACCAAGATATTAAAACCGATTGAAATAATATATATATATTTTTATATCGCAAAGCCGGCATGGAATGATCGGCGTTTGGCCGTCACTTGTACCGTATAGTGTGGCTTTCGCGAGGGGAAAATATAACCCAAAGTTAGAATGTTTTTTTTGAAAAAGAATCGCAGTTAAATAAAACGTGCATTCAGAAATTTGCGAAAGCTCGACAGCCTGTTGGTATTAATTGAGGAAAATTGGGGGGCGGAATCATTAATCCCGATCTTTTGACTTCAAACCGTTACGGCAGCAAAAGATCCAGTCAGCAAAGAATAAGCTGACGTTTTTCGGAACGTCGTATCAGCATCAGAAGCGAAAATCGTGGAACGATGAAATTTTAAAAATAAGATATTAAAATGCCCGATTTTTGGGTGTTGCCCGACAAGTTAACATGCTGAACCAAAGCCCGAATGAGACAATCTGCTTCGTACAGATTCAGTGCTTGGGCGTGTGCTCACATGGGAAGAAGATCGTGAGTAAAAAAAATTTACTTTTTGAACGAGAAAGCTTTGAGGATGCAGAAAACCGCGGATGGCGATGCAAAGAACTGGAAACGGAAGATGAGGAAAAATTTTTTGATGAAATTCATAAAAGCGAACGCTCCAATATTAAAAATTTCATATACATTTCCCGTGTATAGGAGGCTTGTATATATTATTATTATTATTTCTTTTTTCAAAATTCTGGAAGCATATTTAAAATGGGCTTGGTATTCGCTTTCCACTTGCTTTCCTTGCACCATTTCAATCCTTGTTCCTTCCTCGTATCCCCTTTGACAACCCTTTAGTTCTTATTCTCTTATTTTTTTTTTTTTTTTTTTTTTTTACGTCCGAGCTCAAATGAAGACGTCGAATCTTAACGGGAACAATAAGGTACAAACGACTTTCGGTTTTCGAATGCCTTCCGAGCCATTTAACGAACTCATTCTTCCATCGACTCTTCCTTTTTTTCGAACATTAAACCATCAACCTTCGATCCCGTATACTTGTCAAATAACAAGAGATCTATTTCAGTTATATATCATCTCAATAATTCAACTGTTTCTTAATGATTACACTTAATGCGATGTTTAACCAATTGATTCATAGCTCCGCGACTGACGTTGTCTTTCTCTCAATAGCCAGGAAGGCAACCTGCGGGAGTGAAAAAGCAATGTACAAAGATTCAGGACCAGGTAATTCGCGTTCGGCCAAGGCTTTCTTTTGGGGGTGTACGAATAAAAGCAAACGGCAAACATTTCAATTTCCCTCGCCAGATTCGGATTGGCTTCGGCCAAAAGAAGCGAGAGTCGATTTCAGAATTTTCATTTGGGAAAAAGGTGAAAAATAAATCTCCCACGACGGGATCAACGGCAGAAAATTATTTTTCAAAAAAATTTTCGTCCTCAGATTCGGTTATTAACATTCTCTTTCCGTTTCCCGAACTACGAAAAGCGGATTTTTAAAAAAAAAAAAAAAAAAAAAAAAAAAACTGAAAATATTTACAATGATCTTCGCGGTGCGGGACACGACGTTGGCAGCAGACAAATCCGCCACCCCCACGACGCCTGCCCCCAAAAAATAAATAAAATAAAGATAAAAAGAACGGGGTCCTGTGTCTGAAAGTCAAAAAAAAAAAAATTTTAAAATACAAAAATCGAACTCCATCAAATTCGAAATGGATTTCTTTTTAATTTTCGCGAACGTTGTCTTCCTGCAGATTGCCCCGGAAAAAATGCGAGGTGCCACCGAAGGAAATGTAAAATAATGGAAAAATAAATAAATTTAATATGTTTACAATTTATTTTTTCCTCCCCGCGCATCTTACCGTGGTTCATTATAAAGCTTTCGATTTCAACAAAAGTTCTTTTCCTTTCTTTTTTTTTTTTTTTTTTCTCTCTCTCCAGAAAATTCTTTTATATTTTTCCATCATGACGCCAGTCAGAATAAGTATAGGAAACGAATCTCGTAAATTCACTTTCGCAAGTTTCCGATTTTTTTTTTTTTTTTTTAAAAATCTTTTTTCGGGGCAACACTTATTGAAATTCCGTATACAACCCTTGTCGAGAGCGCCGTAGCTGAGGATATTCGGCGAAAACTAATCAAATTGAATTCCATTTCTCAAAGGAGCATCAATTTGCATAGTCAGCAAGCATATCCAGATTTTGAGGAGAACCTGCGAATCCTCCCGGTACTCCCGTCCTCCCGTTTTAAGCTCCGAGCCTGCAACGTTTGACGGCTCCTGGTAAACGCGTCGTTGTGCGCACCCGAAACCGGTAAAAATGGGATTTTTTTACCAAATTTCGAACATCATTTTCGCTGAATCCATAATTTCCATAATCCATAATCAGTTTCATTAGCAATTAACATTTGCCCGTTTTATTGGGCATTAAACATTTAGTTTTTTGCATGCTTTTGAGTGATATTTCTCTGCCTCTCTCTCTCTCGGTTTTTGCTCCCCGGCTAAGGAACCGTTTTAATATTTCAATCTTCTACAGATTGGATTCCCGTCTCTCTCTCTCTCTTCTCGGGACTCGAAATCATCTTAGAGCTGATCCACGGAGAGTTTGACGGTAATGTTATTACATTAACAAGCAAAACGGGGAGCTCGTTAAATTAAGCATATTGAATTCTTTGGACTGGAGACTTCTGGAGAAGTTAACTTTCTCGAAATGGCTTCTCTCCGCGGCACCCGTGCCTTGAATTGAAACCCTCTACGTCTAATTGCGTATTTTAAAAGGTAAATTGGAGCTTTATGTCAATTTGGAGCAACTGCACCGTCTGCCCGACCAAGAAAGCCGAAGCGAAATTCAATTTTAAAATCGCACCCACCGCAAAACCTCTTTCCCAGGCAATTACTCCGCCCTTAATGACAATAATAAGCAACGCAATTTTATATAAAGTCAATAACTCATCCGTTTTTAGCGACGAAATTTATTTTTATTTCTAAAATTCGATGCCACGCGGGGTGCAAGGGCAAAAATAAATTATACACGTCGGATGCGGTCAATGTTTAAAAAAAATTATTCATGATTAAACTGAAATTTTCAATTTGAAAATGCGCAAATGAGAATGTTTCCGCGGAAGCGAAAATCATTCGCATACATTAAACAAAATAGCTTGAAATTAATCCGTCCGAGAGTTTTCCCTGTGCATATGAAAAAGAAGAAATGGATCAGGATGAGATCGCTCTTGGGCTTCGAGCGGTATACATCAATCCTTGTCCTCGTGATGAAATCGAACCCGTAAAATTGACAAATTCACATACATGTGTAACTGAGGCTTTCAACGTAAGTTTTCACCTGAGAAAATGCGGTGCACCATCGAACTTTTCCGCGCAGGTTTAATGCCCGGATTATTTCCATGATTTCTTGTCTTCCTTTGCGAATCCCTTCTTCTCGTTTTATTTTTTGGTTTAATTCGAAATTTCCCTAATTTCTTGCAGCTTCGGAAATACAATTGGGAAATTACCTTTTCGGTTATTATCCGAATGCGAAAAGAGCAATTTCGAAAAAAAGTTTTCCGCCCAGAGTTTTCCCAACTGTTCGCCAAACCCGTGTTTTACATTCAACCGAAGTACATATGTTAACTTTCTCACAAGCATTTAAGTCTTCCGTCAATATCATTTCGGCCTTTCCGAAATCCTTTCCCCGGAGGACCAAATAAAGGAACTTATTGTGCCGTCTTCAAAGACCTCCCTGCATAAAGCCCGGGAATTAACAGCTCATTTGGTTCGTTTGCGATTTCCCCGAGTGGGAAAGCTCAGGTTTCGATGCCTCTTTTCCGACAGTCAAAAGGCGCATGCATTTTTCATGTTTATCATCTTAATGCAAAATTCACAGCGTTTCCTTTTCCCGTTTTATTCGTTCTTTTTATGTATTTTTTTTTTCCCCCCCCGTTTTAGCTCGCGAAGATACGGGTTTAGCCGGCAAAACTGAGATGCAAGATTTGGAAATTTGCGATTTCCGGTGCTTAGGCACATGCCCGGCAAACGGCTCGGAGAAAACGAAAAAAAAAAAAAAAATATATCGCTCCAACAGCAGCTTTGATTGGAAACTTTCGGAGAGCAATGAAATTTGCGATGCAGAGATAAGGGAGACCAGCCTGGGAGCAGATAAGAAAATGAAATTTTCACAAACTTTTGTCTCAGTTCGGTTATCCGATCGGTGAATAATCGAAATCCCGAGGCCCGGCCCTTTGTCACCGTGATTCGAGTCAAGATGAAAATGGCAAATTATCTGGCAGGCCCCAAAATCGCCCTGCAAAAAATACCAAAAACCAGACCCCGGTTGGGAAAATCGAAACGATTCCGCACGAATTTTCCGCGCTTTTCTTTTGCTCACCGAAACCATTGTAAAACGTGCACAAAAACTCTGTTCCGTATATTAATAACGGCAAAAGCTAATGAGACGCGGATGATATATGCAATTGGTATATTTTATTTTCACATTATCCCGGGCAAAAATTACACCCCAAAATAACATTTTAAAACGAAAAATAACATAATTATTACCGGATAACAATATTTTCCATCTAAACTCAAAGCGTAAACGCTCGTGAAAATATTCAAATAAGAAGAAAAATATTTCTGATTTTCCTCCTTTTATACCTATGATACGGGTTTCAGGAAACGGATCCCACTTAAAATGTGACAGCAATAATTTTTGTTTTTAAAGAACAACCATAAAGATAAGCCTTCTTAAAGGATGAATAAACGTTAGGTATTCGGTTATTTTAACTTCGGAGTTTACTTTGTATAAGACACATTTTATCCATTAATATCTTTCAAAGGGATTTTTGTCACTGAACTTTTCCCCCAAAAGGTTCTTGATTAAGTTTGGGCTTTAGTCAAAAAGGGAAAATTGCGAAGTTTGCGAAGAAAAATAAATTCTTGGTCAACGTCAACCGCTTTAACGTGATTTGAGGTTAAAAATATTCACAATGTTGAAGACTGATCCATTAAAAAAAAAAAAAAAAAAAAAGTTTGTTTCTTTTTTGCTGCAAAACTTCCATCGGATATTTTGCAGCTGCATAGAGAATACATCGGACGTGATTTATTGATGTAGAGCAAATAAAATATCTAAAACGAAGCTATTTCGACCATCAAAATTGGGCCAAGCATGATTAATCTCCTTTCTGCACTATTTCCTTTTTCCTCTCCCTTCCATTTCCGCTCCTGTTAGGTGTCGGACCTTCGCGCAGTAAGCAATCATTATTCAGTTATCGAACTTGCTCTGCATGCTTTTCCCTATGCTATCCCCGAAAAACATACATACGGAATTCATTTAATCCATTACGAAAACACTCTTTGTCATTTGGAAATGTATAAATCGAAACGAAATTCTCCATCGTATAATGTTTAAGTTGAAATCCCTATCAGGGGATTTCTCCGGCTGAGACCGCCAACAGCATGGAATGCGCTGCAGAACATGCAAATTCACTGTTTGGATTAACATTTTCCTCAACTCCACATTTTAATAGTATTTTTAGGTTAAGTTAATTATAATTCCCGAAGATGAAACCACTTTCTTCATTTTTCATTCCATACCGTTGAAGCTTTTAATCTACCTACCCTTCAAAAGTTAATTTAGAATAAAATTTTTTTTTTTTTTGCCCGTGTTACTTATTGCAGCTCGCATTATTGTCATCAGCAGAGTAAAACTACATTTTAAACGTGTCGATTAATACATGTAATAGTCGAGCGTATGTAATTAATTTAAACGCAAAATGCGCCCCGCCATCGCCGATAATGTACTTCGACTTAAAAGCATTTGGGGCATTTTGCAAAATAATGTACAATCAAAAGGTCGAACATTCCATTCTTCTGAATGCATTTACAAAATTCTTCCGAACATTTTCTATTTTAAGAACCATCGATTATACATCAACGTTAAATTTCCCACAAAATCGAATTCGGATGTACAGCGGGGAAAAGAATTTTCCTTAATTTTTTTTTTTTTGTTTTAAATTTCTTTCAAAGCGGCTGCTTTCCGTCCACGTTTCGCGATCTCCGACTTCCGACAGCGGAAATCAAAATGGACCGATCAACAAGGCGTACTGAATTGCTTAAGAAATCGTCGTAAATAATTGAGGGATGCCGCATTCGAAGATACGGGGCAACCGCCAAAGGCGGAAAAGCTTTTAAGCGACGGCAAGAAAAACCGCTGAAGAATTCAATTAAAATCGGAACAAATATAATGTCAAGCTTCTGCCGCGAAAAAAGAAAAAAAAAAGGCGCTTTCGGGAAAGCTTCGACAAAGCTCCAGCAGCTAAAAGTAGAATTTAATTTAAATTGTTTGATTTTGTGTCGCATCCCCGAGTTTTCATTTTTATCCTTTTTCATTCCATTTCCTTATTTCAATCTGATTAAAATTTGTGTCTCTGTCGCAAATTTTAAATGAAAATTAATTGCTTTTATTTATTAGACGAACGAATAGTTCTGCAGCTCATTTTGGGGTAAAGAATGATCTTTCACATTTGGATGAAATTTTAGGAAATGTCTAATGCAAAGTAACATTAAAAACGTCTTTTCGTAACCGCGGTCGACTTTTCTATTTAAGGGGAACGGTTTTTAGCACTTGAAAGATACGTGTCTTTAAGGCCTAGCTCTTTGTGAGATAATTTCAAAAGGTAAAAAGGATATCATTTCGATAATGGCCGCAAGATTACAGATGTAAGATTTTAAATTTTTTTGGTAGGAAGCATCATCACATGTAGATGCAGATTATTTGATTTCATTCTTTTTCTTTTTTTTTTTTTTTTAACTGCATGCTCGAACTTCTTGTGGTGAAAAACAACCGCGATAATCTAATCCAATGTTTGCCGGCAGGAAATCATAGTTTCAGAATAAACTCTGATTCATTCTCCACAAATGCACATTGTATGCGGTACATAAACAGTGAAAAATTTAATATGTCAGTCTATTAGATTACGGGGCCGAAAGCTTTCAAAGAAAATTTCGTCCGAGCTTTAGAATCGAGTTGCCTGATGTCACTGCCACGTTATTTGTTGTCTTAAAGACCATGCATATCCTGCATTAAATATTTAACGATCTTTATAATAAAAAGTCCTGGGATTACTAATCTCATTTTTTAATTTAGATTTTTCTTTAATTTTTTTTTTTTTTTTTCAACGAGAGGAAAACTCCTCTGTATTATGCAAAGAATTTTGCATCGACTTTGAAAACAGGAAACGTCCCGAATAACAAAGAATTGTTGTTCAAATTTTTTGTTTTTGCTGTTGTAAAGACAACAGTAAATAAAATGAAATTTTTTTTTTTTTTTTTTTGCTTTTATTTTTTCCCTCTGGAACTTGTTCCTCTTACTTTCATTGTATTTGTTTATTAAGATCCCGTCTTTATTTATTCATTACCGATGGAGATTTATTTTTATGTTTAATTCCGGAGCAGGAGTTTTTATGCGACGTCGGTTCATGGACCTTCCTTCGGATAAGAGCCGTCGCTGCTTGCGAACTGACCGAAGCTAGGATCATAATGTGCCAGCATCAGCGGTTAAACATTATAGAAAGACTATGAATTTCACAAGGGATACTAAGAAAGGAAAAAAAAATTCATTTATAGGTCTAATTTTAATGGATTAATTATAATTAAGATAAAAGTAATAAAGTTTAGGGATAAACCAGGATTAGATACCCGCACAACATGCTACAGTTGATTTATCTAATTTTCCTCAACGTACGTAGATAATTTATTTAATATTATGTCGTAATTTTGCTTCCATGCCCGTCAAAACTGGAAAAAATTCCGTTTTTAATATATGTATATGTTCATTTTATTCGACAAAAATCGAAAGAGATTGGAAAAAGAAAATTAAGAGCTTAAGAAAATTGGGATAGGATATTGAATCACTAATAGAAAATTTCCACAGAATATGGGTCAGATTTATGTTTTAGATTGGCGAAATAAATAAATTTACCAAATATGATATATGGTCGTGGAGAAATCTGATACAACAACATGCAATTTTTATCCGATAGATTGTAAAAATACAGCAGACGGATAAGTCAGGTAGGCGTAATATTTCATAAAGGGAGATATTACATCAGGAAGAAAAAGGTATCAAGTGCATTATGAAATTTATAAGACATGGTCTCACCCTCCAGTCATAAATCATATCCACAATATGGAAACTTAACGAATAAATATATTCCCATGATATCTCTAATGTTGGGCAAAACACGAGACCATCGTCTCGCGAAGATAAATAATAATTTCTCCCAGACTTGGTGCTCACTGCTGCTATATCATCGATTTTCTTTTCTCATGCAAGCTGCCTCTTATTTAAGAAATTATTTCGAGGTTTTTACACAAAAAGTGATTTATGCCAAAACATTTTTAATTCAGGGAGAACAGGTTTTACACGAAAGGCCCAAGCGCGATAATTTATACCTAACGTTGCCCCGGTGGTTTAAAAAAAAATTTCTCATGTCTCTCATCAAAATATAATTTTTTTTCGCTCTTCCCGTGCCTCTTGTAAATTTGTAGATGAGTTGAGGAGGCCCTGGCACTAGACGCAGCCAAATAGGAGTCACGTACAACCTGGATCCCATTTATGATGCGCCTCAAACTAGTCATCTAATGACGATGTGACTTGGATAATAAAACAGAAGTTTCAGATCCTTTCTTCGCTTTTCCCGCATTCTTCATCGATCCAGACACCAACAGCGTTATTCCTTCTTTCATTTAAAGCTCTAATTCTCACGTCTCTAATTTTCCATGTGTCTTATAATTTGTTCTTTTCTCCTCTCACACGTGAGACACGAGGGAAATGAGTCGCACCGAGCTTCGGAATTAGAAACAAACTGGAAAATTGGGTATCGTCTAAGTATGGCAAATGCATCTTATTTTCCAGCCGAGGATAATGAAAACCGAGTTGATTTATCCATCCAGGACCGCTCACAATAATTCGCAGGATTACAAATTGCTTCGGTATTTTTTTTTTTTTTTTTTTTAAACGTGGAAGGCTAAAAATAATGAAGGCATCACATAATGATGTTGAAATTGTCATAAAGTAATCCCGATGCAGTCAACAAGGAGATTTAACCACGGTTTTCGTGCAGGAGTCAATTGAGGGAATCCCGCACTACAGGCTGAAGACCTTCGGCACCATTCCAAACCATCAGAAAACACCACAAAACTGAGTTCCAGATTTGTGCCATTTGGCAGACTAAAAGATTCCAAATCGAAGATGGGAACCGATTAAACATTTCACATCGAAATCCACACATTACAAAAAGGTTATTGATAGCTATCATGTGAATGGCAACGTACGTACCAAACAGCAAACTATAAAAATAAAATGGCCTGCTTACTTTATTTTTTTCGTTCAAAAAATATGCTGCGCGGAAAGTAATCATTGAAAAATCCGATTGTGTACACGAAATCCTCACATGTAAACCAAGGGCTGTTTATAATTGTAGCATATTGGAATTTTAATTTCATCACTGGTGATGCATTTTATATTGACAGCACGTTATTAATTTCTTACAACTATATTATTGAAAAACATGAACTTAAGAATTAATCTATTAGCAATCCGTGTTTTTTTTCCCCCTTTTTTAGTCGGTTTGTATACATTGCTTTGACCAGAAAACTTGAAACGCATTTTTATATGCTTAAGATGGAAAAATTATAAAATTTCAATTTTACTTTCATTTTAAAGCTTTTTATTATTTTAATAAACCGTGATTGCTCTGTTGCTTGTAAGTATTTATCTAAATCAAAAAGCGGAAAGAAATATCAGTTATTGTCCTATATGTTTAAGAAATGTTAAGTGTTGTCTGCGCCCTGTTTTTTTGGGTATCAGAAAATGCGACGGAGGAAAATGAGCGCCAGAGAAATTCTTGAAATTTTGACGAATCCCAACTATATGGAGGAATGTGCATAGATTTTTATTTTATGTATGCCATCAATAACGTAGACAATATTCCCAGTGCACGGGAGGAAATTCCATATAACTGGAACGATCGGTCTTATTTATTATTCTTAGTTTTGTGGGGGTACGCTGCCTCCAAAGTGATTTTATTACTCAAAAGATCTCCGACTCCAAAAGACCAGGCAAATATCTCGAAATGCCAATGTATATTCCGTCAGCGAAAGTGTGCATTTATACAGTTCGTGTAGTGATTAACTCAATATCGGAGACTATAGCGGCACGTACAATACAACGCTGTTTTGAAGCAGTAAAATTATGCAAATAAATATTTCAATTTATAATGAACGTATACAATAATTTATTCACGTCTTTCGATAGGAGAATCGAAATTTATCTTACACAAGTTAATTCTGCGGCCGATAAACTGCACAAGAGCCTTGGAAAAAAAAAAAATTTAAAAATTCGCTAATGGGTTCCTTAATTCTATATTTAAAACCGATTCACTAGCCGGGCATCCCATGCAATTTCAAGGCATAAAATTTTTATGGCAGCGATGTTTCGGCCCCGAAATATCAGGGAATATTTCGAAAAACTGGATTAAAATATTTTTATTTTTATTTCATTTTTTTTTTTTTTTAAGGTTCGTGAATAATAAGTTAGCTGCACGATACACAGATATTAAAAAAAATGAAGAAGAATGAGAATTTTCAAAAGTTCGACTAAATGGATAAAACCTGGGGTCAAATCAATAAAACTGGAAATTGAATTCTCCTAAAATTTTCAGCGATTCCTTTCATCGGAAGAAAAATATTTCATCTTTCTCTAATTCTCTTTTCCTCCGAGGTAAGTCAGGGGAAAGGGAAGGAACGGAAAAGTTAACGAATGATATTGAATGCCGAGACAAGAACCGACGGGAAATATTCGGAAAAAGGTTGCGGAATTGCTGGCGGAACCTCGCCGTAAGCCGGTTGCGGGACAAAAACCCGTTCGTGACCGAAATGCGAGAAAGAGATTGATGCTCGGATGAAAGCGCATGCACCCGGGGAGATGCTGCGGTCGGAGAAGAGCGGAAAGCTCTGAGGAATTGCGCCTCCGATCGGACGGGAGAACCTGGAAGATCATTGCGGGCTGGAAAACGCATTTCGGAACCGTGCGCGCGTCAGATAATTTATCCGAAAAGATAAACAATCGAGGAAGGTAAACTAACTGAAAATCAAGTTCAAAGCGGAAGGAGCTCTGAGCAAAGTGCCCGCAAATGAAAGCTTCCGACCATGAAGGTGGAACGCCATGTTTATTTGTTTGTTAATGTCTTCATAACATTTCAATATTAATAAACGACGGCAAAATGCATTTGTGGACGCTTTAATCTGGAAAAACAAACTCGGATTATTGAAAATTTATTGCCTGATAAAGTGCAAACGTGGAACTTGGAGCGCCATCATAAAAAAAAAAAAAAAAAAAAAAAAAAAAAAAAAAAAAAAAAAAAAGCGAAATGCGGGTCATTTTAAGATATTTGCATACCGCAGATTTAATGCCAAATTCCTATTAATAGCAAAAGCTAAAATGAAGTGAGTTAAGCCTCACCAACCTTTCTTATTAATGATATAAATAAATAACGAAAAAGATAAACAGTGCACGCTTAAAATGCACTCCAAAAGGCTACTTTTAGGTGTAGCTTATCTAAACATGAAGTTTAGAGAGTTAATTTTATTTTTCTGACGAACGCTATGAAATCCTCATCGCTGCTTGAAAAAACGGGCATAATTAAATATTTAATTACTTACATTTTTAGTGCTAATAAATATAAAATGTCTCCTTTTAGACTTCGTTTATGTGCGTATTTTATAAATCCCCGTAAGCACCGTATTTTTCTTGCTTTCCTAAGTCTCCGGTTAATACTCACAGATCTGTTTATTTGGTCGGCAATCTGCGTTGGTTATTCCGTTAAATCGAATTCTCTTCAGATATATAAATATATATATGTACGTATAATAAGACGAATCTAAATCAATATCAGTATGAAATATTAAATGGTGAATAAGTGGTTCTTGAGCAGCACGCACAGTCAATAATTTGTTGCCGGACCATTATAACCTCCCCCTGCGAGCTTCTGCAGCTCTTCTGATATTGAAAACCCTGAAATTTTCATTCACTTCTGCCGGTTTCCATTTTCTTGACATATTTTTCTTTAACCTTCCATTCATTGAAAATTCTTCGTCCAACTCAGGAAATTTCATTCCTCGGCCAGAATTCGATTTTAATCCTAATTATCCGTACATAATGACGAAAAAACGTTAACAGAAAATGCCCATCGGACTTTCCGTGTGACCTGAACAACGAATGATTTAATCGTTGCGAACGGAAGGCCTTAAAAACTTAACAATCTTCAAAAAATTTAATAATTTTCACTAAGCACCGAATCGGCATACGCATAAATCGTGCATTCGCACATTAACAATGTATTTGAAAACTGCATTCTTTGTAATTTAAATTGAGCTTAAATTTGCGTCGGAAAACGTACCGACAGATGCGATTTATTTATTTATTTTTTTTTTTTTTTTAATGTCAATCAGCACTATTGCGCAGCTCCTTTTGCAAATACCTTAAATCTCGCAACGGTTTATACTGCTTAAATTGCACTTTTGATCCGGAGTATTGCACCTTCGAAGCAAATTGTTAAAATGATGAATCATTTTACGGTTTATTCTCAAGGGGTTAACCGTATTTTTTCTCAATTCGAATGTTGCCCGCAACTACGGACGATGAAATTTCGATTTGTCTTGAGGAAAATCCTCTCTTTTCGAAAACTATCATAAATAACTTTTCGGTCATCGACAAGTTTCTAATCCAAAAGGCCGGGCCATTTTCAGCCCCGAAAATCATCTCTCTTTTGTATATTTTTATTGTCAATATACTCGGCTCAGGGGATTACTTTGACCGGGAAAAACATAAAAAAAACAAAAAAAAAAAAAAAAAAAAAACTTAAATAACTTTATTATTTTGACGAAATTCAGTTGGAAATGAAAAGTGTTCATTGTTTGCGGATATCTAACTTTTTCAACTATTTTCAACACTTCTCGACTTTTTTTTTTTTAGAAGTCTTCCACCCGAACCTCAACTTGCTTTTATAGGTTATTGATTTAAAGGGAAACACGGAAAAGTACTTCTGTTGGAAGGCCCTCCGTGATTTACTTCCATTGGCCAATAATTCAAATGAAATGTATGAGAAGGAACGGTTTTAAACGTTTTTCACCCAATTCTCGCCCGTTTTAAGGGCTAAGGGAAACATTATTTATTTTCTTCATAATCCGAGGCTCGGGCCGAACTTTTTTTTTTTTTTCTTCATTTTCGCGTCCAAAGTTGGTCCTTTACCTAAGGCGACATCCCCATAACTCGACCCATAAGCGACCCCTCGACGATTTCGACCGGGATTTCCGCAGAGGTTGTCGCTTTTGCCCCGACACTCCGCCAGTCTGAAAGCGAGGCCCAGCTTTGATTTTGGATAATGTTACAGAGACGTCGTCTAACATCGCGACGCATAACACAACGGGTAACGGTGTTCGGATTCGTTTTCCGGCGCAGGTCATTTCAAACGTGTTCTGCGATCGTCCGTCCTGAGACGCGATTTCCGGTTCGCTTCTTCCGCCGCTATTTTGGTTCCAGAAAATGGCGGAAACAGCCTCGGTCATTTTCCAGGCAACCGCGATCCTCTTCCCGTTTCCAAAAATTAAAAAAACACCTCACCAGCCATCGTTCTCTTCAGCTCCTTCTCGTCGCCGGAGTTAGTTTTGCACTCTGAATAATCAAACAGTCCGGGCCAAATAATTTAAAAAAAAAAAAAAAAAAAAAAGAAATTTACCATTCCAAAACGGTTTCCGTGTTTCGCGTTGCATACATAATTTCGTAAAAATTGCTATCTTTGATCATGTACTGCAAAAAAATGAATTTCCAGTTTTCTCCATTACAACGAAAATAAAGCACTAATAACAGGTTGTGTTTAAAATGAAAAAAAAAAAAAAAAAAAGACTTGCTCTGGACCGAGATTCACTGTTTTAAATTAGATCAGGTTTTTTCGGGGTGGCATCAAAAACCTAAAATGATTTTTCGTCCAAATCGAAATGAAATGCAAAAAGGTTCCGAAATATATTTTTTCATTCCCATTTCCTTTTTATTTTTTGCCGAAAAATGAAATTCCCCTTATTAATATTACAGTCAGAATAATACGCGAATGTCGATCTGTCTCTGAGTAAATTTTTTCTTTTTCTCCTACAGCACAGATGAAAATTTTTCTAAACTTACTCAAAGCGCCACGGATTTCATTTAAAATCTTTAATTGCCTCCGAAAGAGATTTACTAAAGCGTCCATCAGGGGAATAATCCCTTCTTGTCTTTTCACTTATATAATCAATATTTTATGCGAAAAAGCCTGCGATATCATTTTTGCCGGTGAAGGCATAAATTTTATAATTCCGCCAAAAATGTATTTTCATTCCATAAAAAAATTTATTATCTAATTTTTAAGAATACTTGAACAGATAAAATGACTGAGAGATGTTATAATCGGGAATATTTTACAGTTTACATTCTATTTTAGAACTCTTTAAGATTGTATTAGGACGTTAATGTACTGAAAAAAAATACTTGTTTAAAACATTTTCCTTGTTCCTCGGAGTTACGCAGAAAGAAAAATTTTCCTCGTGTCCATTTTCATTTTTCTTTAAATTAAGCTGAAGGGAAGAGAATGACGCGGTACAACGACTTGGGGAAATCCTTTTAAAAGTTACATTGAAATTATGTTATTTCGCTGCTGATATTTATTTTTTTTTTTTCTTTTTAAATTGATTTCTCAACGAGAAAATTGGAATTAATCTAGTATCAGAGCGAAAGCTTCAACCGCAAGCATTAAATTCTTCCTCAGTGTGTTAACATTTTAAAGCAAATCCCCTCGAAATTAAACGAGAATTGACTCGGCTCCGCAACAAAACAACTGGATCAGATGTACATAAATATCTATTTTGTAACATTAGACTGCGGGTTTGACGTAAAAATAAGGTGAATCGAAGGGAATTGACGAGTCGAAGAAGAATTCCCTGCCGAAGGAAACTATTTGGACGGGAGCCGGTCCCGAACGCGAATCAGTCGAAAAGAAAAAGAGCGGCAAACGAGGCATGCAAATGAGACAGAATAACTTTTCGCTGTTGAAACGGAAAAATTTTCCTCCAAAGGAGATGCCGCAAGGGGACTTTCATGCGAAATCGAGTTGAAGGAAAGCCGATAATGGGATTGGCGACTCCGAAGATGCAATAAATCTATCAGCGGGGTTTAATTACCATGTAGCTCTAATCTCCAGGGTTGGAGAGGTTTCGGCGGTCAAACAGAATGTAACCGACTTTGTCCAGGAGCTTAATTTTCCCTCAAATATCCCGTGCAAACCTTTCAGTGATTTGGCGGATTTAACGAGCGTTCAAATTTGCCAGATATACCGTCGATCATTCATGTTATATGTTTAAAACAGTGGTGGATCACTTGTGGAATTTTCGAAGGATGAAAAGTTATTCCAGAGAAACAAGGACTTGCGATGTCGTTATTATTATTATTATTTTTTTGTTTCTCTGAAACTGGCGGCAGAATGGAAAGGATGAAAAACATGACGAAAGCTTAATCTTAGGAATCTTGTGTATGGAACGAAACATTTAGAAAGATTAAAATCTCATTATCGGTGAAAGAGGAAATTAAAGGGCCTGAAAAGATGCTCATCTTGGAGGCTTAGATCTTAAATGTGAAACATAAATGGTCCTCTGAGATAAATATTGAAGACTGAGCTTCCTTTTTTTGCTTAAAGTAACCAAAAGTGATAATCCTTTCCAGGAGCACCAACAATCTTAACAGCAAAAAAAGAAAAAAAAACCCGGTTGAAAAACAGTGGTTTCAAAAACTCCAGCGGCTCCGTTGCTTTCGAACAATTTGAAACTAAACTTTTTTTTTTTCGAAATTTAAGGTACGACACCCGGAAAAGTTTCAATCGTTCGAATGATAGTGGAATAAATCGTCGACGATTTCACAAGGAACTACACAGCTGAAAATGCTAAGCCAGGACAATTAGTTTAGCGAACATGAAATTTCGATCTCTATCCTAACAATAACTCTGATACTGCTTCAAGAATACGTGAATCGGTTGTTCTAATTTTGCCGTGTACCTTTTAACCGAGAATTTCTTCTAATAACGAAAAATACTTAATCATTCACCAGTAAGTGTCACTTGCTTTAAGTCTCTTTTACAATTATCCTTCGACTGGGGATGTATATATATATATATATACCTTACCTTGTTCCATCCTTTTTCTACTATTCTATTCATTTTCTAACTATTCGCTATTTTCTTTTCGATCGTAATCGGTTTCTTGAAATGTTTCCTTCTCTCACAATCCCCTCCGAAATGTCGGTCCATAACAAAATGAAGATTGCATTTAAAAAGAGTCTCAAAAAAGCTCCTTAGAACTAACAGCCGCAGACTCGTCTGGAGCTGGTCCCGGAATGAATATGAACCGTGAGAAATGCGTTGCTGACACATCGGCAAATCCAAACACGTTACATCCCCATGAATTCATTCTTAGATGCTTTGCCTCTTCATGAAGAAGCAATCACTGGATCAGATAAATTTTGGAAACGAATGACTTTGAAGTAAATAAGTGAATGAAAATGTTATGCGAGGCTACCAGAAAACAATAAAGACGAGATACAGCACAAAATGCCAATAACTTGCGTGCGCTCAAACTGCAGATATTTAACAAATAGAGATCAGGAAGAGTTGATACTCTCACAAGAAGCAGAGAAAAGAAAAAGTTGGACGTAGAAAACTTTTGATGATCTATGCCAAACGCAGAAAACGCAAGATGACTCGAAACTTCCCAACAAAATATATAGTGAAAATCAATGGGTCCTTCTAATAGTTCTAAACTGCAAAATACCGAATAAAATAAATTCAATCATAGTCTTGACAAATAAATAAAAATTGTTTATAAAAAAACTTTAATTAATAAAAAATAATTCCCATCATTATTTACTGATACTTCGCGAGACAGTGATTTGGGCACGGCATACGCGACAATTAAACATAATAAACTAAAACAATAACAAATAATAAACCGTTGTATGACGAATACCATCCTTGGAAATAAGATTCAGAATAATCAAAACTCGACAAGTCACGGGAAGATTAATGCAGTTACCTGATTGGAAATATAACCAATAATAATACGAAACGTGCATTATATATCCGCAAGTCAAATTTACAGACCGAAATAATATACATGATTAGTCAAAGATGTTTTCAGAACATTTGGACATACCAAAAAACAATAGATCGCTACACTGTAATAGACACAGAACATGCGGAAAACCCAACCGAAAAGAATAATAAAATGACATGTTCGAATTTAGGGAGAAAGAATTCCTCAAATCATTGTACAGCACCCAACATGCGAATAAATAAAATAACTCCATTGAAGAAAGCAGTCGTAATAAAATGTTTAAAGTTCTTAATGAGTTATCGAACCACTTAACAAACCACACGCAGGGGAACCGCATAACGAATTGACATTAAGGATCTGTAACAAAAATTTACTATATGAGTAAGAGAATTACAAATCAGCCAGCTACGTCTTCCAATACCACAAAGAAATTACAATGCAAAACGAGTAATACACAAAGGTGCGAAAATTCCGAAACAGTAACGTATGTAATTAGTGGTCATGTTGGCCGTTAACTGCATTAAATATAAAACACAAAATAATCCATCCAAGAGTTCTCCCTCAAACACAACATCATCAGCGTGTGAGTTACATTATAAATATCACCATCAATCGGTGCTCCGAAAAATCTATGGGCACAAACTCTACCATCGAATGGACCGTCGAGTATGAACATATCAGACGTTGAACTTGAGAATAGAAGGTGCCACGCATTATGTCTTAATTCTCGCGGCGAAAGGAAAACGTATGGAAAAATATGGAAAATTAATTTTTTTCTGGCGGGGTAAATAAAAAGACAGAAAAATTATGAAGGAAAATGAAATCACCATGCTTGTCGCTGTCGTCTACAGAGAAATGCACTTTTACACATTCATCAAGCGTCTGCTCGGTCAGAGTAACACGCAGCCACAATATCGGAGGTTCCTCAGCGAACAAAGCGACAAGCGCTCTCAGCGAGGAGTCGCAGTAAGGGACGGACGACTTTGTGCCTTATTTAATTACATTTACTATTGCCGCATGAAAGAGATAATAACCAACGCGGACATGCAGATATAAAGAAAATTTTGCAAGTGAAGACCGAAACCAGAACAACCTGTGATTTGGCTTGAAAGGAGGCACCAAAGTCATTTAAGTGTTTGCTTTTTGTTAAAGAAACTTTAATTTTCTCCACGAGGAATCACTTATCCGTCTGAACAAAATTAACATTTGTTTGAAGTGCGATTTGAACGATTTGAATGAAAGAGCCTCCTCTTTCATTGCATTATTCGGCCATGAACACTCATATTTAAGTGTCTCTCAAAGTTTTTTTTTCTGCTTGGGGTTAAAAAAAAAAAAAAAAAAAAAAAAAAAAATAAAAGGATCACGGGATTTTATAATAAATCTCTGCTCCCTATTAGATCTGATAGATTGCTTTGGAAAAAGAAAAAAAAAAAAAATTCGCATCAAATGATAATCTAGATTAAATACCTAACCGAAACCAAACATTTTTCAGGATTTTCATGATAGGAGAAATTTTCGCTTCAAAATGTGATGGATATAAAAAAAAAAAAAATCAGCAATAAACCGCGGAAAAAAAATTTTTTGTTTTACAGTCCTGCTCTAAAAGTAAAAACTCTTTTTCAGCGGCGTGTGCTACTGTTAACCCAATTCAATAACATTGCATGAGCCTCTGCAATTATTTTCATTTAAACCGTAATTAAACACGCGTTAAAACCTCCCTTTATTTCATTTCGTTAATACTTATTTAATGAGTAAATTAAATTATACATTTCTCTCATTTCCAGAACGATCAGGACTCCGGAGTATGGAAACGCTGTACGTCGAACAGCTCCGCATTAATTTTCGCTCGCGACGCACAACAAGCGTCGGATCACTTTCAACACGAATGCACTTGCCGTCGCGCAACGCAGTGGGAATAAAGAATTTCCACATTTTCGCCGATAAAACATAAAACTTACGGCAAGGCGGACGGTGATTTTCAACGGAGAGATTGCAAGTTAACGAGCTACATCTAGCCATGGAATATTGCTTTCCGACAGGAGTGTTTCAGAAAATAAAAACATTTTTGCTGCCAAAACACAATTGCTCACAAAAGCTACGACTTCCACTCTCGCAGAAATCCAATATCCGCACAGATCGTCTTTTACATTCATGCATGCGAATTCCTGTTGGTTTTTTTTTTTTTTTTTTTTTTATTCTTCCTTTGTTCGGATGCTTATCATTTTTTCATTCCCACCAAATCGTGTTTATTTTACATAATTCAGGAGCACAGTCGATTTTTATTATAAACTGGAAAATATTATCATTCCAGGATTTTTATTCGCTGATGAAACCGAATGTCTTTTACGTCGATATATATATATATATATATATACCTTAACGACAAAACGAAATTCGCTGCTTTTCCTTGCAATATTACTTCGCGTTATTTTTTTAATGTCGGGCTTTTTCGAGCAGGGACCGTGCTTTTTTCATAATTTTACGAAAAGAAATTATTCTTCTTAGTTTAGACGTTGCCTTCAAAATTAAAGTGTTGCACTCCATTCAGATACTGAGCTACGGAAAATATCACAGCGCATCGATTCAATTATAAATCCGAGTTCATAGCGTTATTAAGGAACAATAACTTACCAAGTGAAAAAAATTCAATGACACGTAATAATGTAGCAAAAATTCATATTTATGTCATCGCCAGTGCAATTCACATTTTTCTTCCTAACTGATGTTTTATATGCATTTATCATTAGGTGCATGAATGTTCAATGAATTGCCGCATTATCAGATGCACACGTTTACATATTGCAATTTTACCAGTTGAAAATTAAAGGCAACGTCTTAAAATCAGTAAATACTTTTAACTTTTTCATCGTCGGATTTCGAAAAACAAACTGAACAATTCTTTCTGAAAGATATCGATGCTGAATTCTCATAATATATTTTTTTTCTAAGTTTTTTTTCTTTTTTTTTTTTTAATATAAAACGAGAAATAACGATTGGCAAAATAATTCTTGGGGTTGTTATTAGCGAAATGAGAAAATTCTTCTCAGGTATCGATGATACCTGGGCCAAGAGCTAGGTAGGCCAACCCAAAATGTTAATAAACCTTTTGCCTGTGCTTATGATATGATTCCGCATCCAAATATCAAAGAATGCTTCCTGCTGAGAACGGAGAAAGGAAAAAATTTGAAGCAGACTCAAATTCCGCTGCATTAAAATAAATTTTCAATCGGATGATGTTGATTAATTTGGGTTCGAGAAAATTTTATTTTATTTTTTTTTTCTTTTTTAGGTTTCCGGCAAATCCAGGCGAGGACAATCCTGGCGGGGAACTCTAAATAAGCTTTTCCAGAGCTTTTTGCCGCGAAATCCCGATGAAAAGCTGGAAATGGTAAGAAGGATGTAAAAAGGAGAAAATGACAAGGGCCTTTTGAATGGATTTCAACTGTCTGAAAAACTTGCGGGAGCCATCATCGATTTGCCGAATTTTCTTGAGGATTGCCAAAAATTTTCCTCCCCGAGAAGGAAAAGCGGAAGACCAAAGCGCCCGTTTACTGCCGGACTGTCGCTTATCATTTGAACGTGTCTTTAAGCGAACTGACTGCTTTTACTTTTTTCTTCTTTCCCTCCCCCGCGTAATTTTCCAGCAATAACTTAGTCTGCTCGACGTTTCTATCAGGAAAAAAGTTACCTGCAAGCGACTGACGATAATTCTGAATCTTAAATCAAATTATTAAACTTTGTTCGACAACTATCGCGGATTCATTTCACTTCACCCAACATTTGGAAATCTAACATTTTGTAATGTATTCAATTTTTTTATTCTGCATTTCCAAATTGTATGCTAAGAGAGAAGGGGCATATAAATCACTCAAAAAAAAACGAAAGGCATCCTTCGCGTTTGTTTATGAAAAAGCACAGATGGAGAACGAAGAAAATATTTAGATTCATCTAGTAATAAAATTTAATTTTTCTAAGAATTTCGCTTAAAACCAGATTATTCTGTCGTGCCACAGCTTATTTACATATCTGCGTTGTCAAACCAACTTCCAGCCTCGTGATATTAGTGAAAATTTGCTTGTGTCATAACGTGAAACTATTCCTAAAATATTCGCGATAATGTCAAGGAAAAAAATTTCTGAGAGACGCTAACCTAAAAAGTAATTTCAGAGTACTTTTCCGTTTGCAAAATTCATTTTTCAAAATTATTTTAAACCTTTTAGTAAAAATAAAGAATCTTATTTTGCATATTGCAAAATAATTAGGATTCGAGATATTCGCGTTTAAGAAATAAAATACTTTTATTATTTCACCGGTTAGAGGTTTAGGTGACGCATGTGACGCAGGTTTGAAACCCCTATAAAGAAATATAATATTTTTAAATTTTTCAGAAATTTCCCGTTTTTCAAAATGAAATGTAAGGAAAGATGCCATAAATATTTTTATTATAATCGTAAAGTCTTTTTGGCACAAGTTTTAATTATTTTTACTAATAATGCATGCAACGGACGACGAAAGAAACCCGCTTTTAATTTGTATTTACGCCGAAGATATGCACAAATCCCGAATAAGTACGTTCTTTGAAAATATGCTGAAATTATGTGACGAACGATACACTGAAAAGGAAATTAACCTGAGCGTCATCTCATATACAGATGATGTTTTCCGTAGTTTCTTCTGTCTTGATTCATAAAGTCCCCTACACATCGTAATATCATAACAATATACGGTGAAGAGTGAACTTGTTAAAAGTGAGGAAAGATGCCAGTTGACTTCTCGGTAAATAAACAGAGCCATATTATATTGTTAATAATTACAGGATACATATATAATCTAAAGTTTTCTTTTCTCGTTAAATAAAAGGTTCAATATATTTTATTTCGTTTTATTATGAATATGCACAACTTCGGGGAATTTTTGCATACAAATATTTACTTATAATTTCACATAATGATTAATATAGTGAAATAAATTTGAGCCATGTGCTCGTTATATGTGTCTACAACTTGCTTATTTTTTTTGGGTAACTGAGAAATTCTCCATTTTTCAAGCGTTAATAATTAATCTTGTTTGTTAATTTTTAGTCAGTTTTAGCTAAATAGCAGCGCGAATATTGCTTTATAAACCGAAAATAATAAAAATTATTAATTTCGGATTTATAAAACTATAAATATATATATTTTCCCGACGAATATACAATGAACAGATAATTAATAACATAAAAAATGCAAGGAAATAATTTTCATATCATATCATTAATTTTCAAAATAAATTTTCCTAAATTTGCAGATGCCTCATGAAAAAAGTTTTTCAATCTAAGCCGGAAAATCAATTTATTTTTAATATTAAAACGGATTTTTTAAAAATCTAATTAGATGCATACGGTTTTTTTTCCTTCAGGACTAAGTAGATAAGAAAATTTCATCTAACCCTTCACGTAACGCTTCGAGAAGCTTGGATGAGACCAGGGGAGGTACCATCAATAAGGACCAACGCGAAAAGCAACTTTGCCGAAGAAGTTAATAGTGTTAAAAATGAATGAAATAGAAGACGGTCAACCCCTAGCGAGGGAATGCTTCGAAGTTTTATATATATATATGCAGATTGATAAAAGAAGCATTACCCCCGATAATGTTGTACGCAGCTCATTCCCAAAGCTATGAAAATTTTCTCTGCCCAATCGAATTCCGAGATCGATCCACCAAGCTTCGAGATAGCGAATAAGAAGAACATAAAGAAAAGTGATTCGAGAATAAGGAAAAGGAAATGTAGAAATGCTATGACAGTGTCAATGGATTTGATCTTAAGAGTGCACAAAGACTTAAACTCCGAAGCAAAACGATTCCAGAGCGAAAAATCAAGGTACTTTCGCGGTCAAACATTCTGCCGGGAAACCATCTGATAGAAAAAGGAAAAAAACTTTTTTACTAACCTCAATGATGAAAAGGGAGGGATGTAATGGATCCGAACAGCATCACGAAAAGCGGTCTTTGAATGTATCGACTCGAGCTACATGGCTCATTTATGTAATGAAGTGGAAGCATTAGAAGTCTTTCAGACGGTACACCACCGAAATATTACTCCGGTGATATTACCTTCAAAAGTATATCAAAAAGAGTTGTATCAGCTTCGGTGTTTAAAGATGCTGTTTGCGTTCCAAAAATGAAAGATAAGTATAACAATCAGAGAATCGATTTAAACGTAAAAAATTATATTTTCCAGATACAGGTACGGAATATTTGGCTTAAGGCTAAGTACAGTTTCATGTATGCCGAAGAGAATTTGACATTTTTTGCTTCTGACGGATGCTCATTTAGACTGAGCATCAACAAAATATTTAAATAAACAGTCATCTCCTACCGTTCGATATAAACGACACGTGATAGATGAAAAACGTTATTAATGATGTCGTAATCAACTAAAAGAAATACATTTGATTACTATTAAAATTTTATTTCGGTTAAAAAATACTGTTTTTAAATTTTCAATGTAAGAATAAGGTTTTTACCATATTTTAAAAGTCATAGTTGTTGAAGCTGTCTGAGAGACCAAACATTTTGCAAAATTAAAAACTATCATTCGGAAACACATTCAAGAGAGATTAGACATCAAAGAAGGTCAGGAAATCAGTCACAAAGTCCATTTTACGCGAATATTGACTTGAAAGTCTTGAATATTGAATATTCAGGACTTATAAAGCAAGCAAAACGAGAAACCAAAAGGCAATGGAAGTAAATGGGATTTTTTTTTGGACTCTGCGAACTGAGATCAGAAGAAGAACTGTTGGGAGGTGAAAAATTCAGCAATCCACCTCGAATCCGAAATGCATTTATTCATTTAATTTAAAAATATAATTTTATTTTTCGGTCCGATGGATTCTTCAAATGTTCATTCATCGGTCAAAAAAATCGAATTTCGTAGCATGTATTTTTTTTTAGAAATACGCAAAATTCGCTATTTCCAAAACTTTGTAAACACACATATATATATATATTTATGTACGGCTCTTATTCCAGCAAAAAACAAAAAAAAAACATTTTTTTTTTTCATGTATTCACGTCTCGTGATTCCAAGTTTCACAAATACAATGCTCTGAACGAGAAAAAGTTGTTATTTGTGAAAATTTAAAACAAATAACATATGATATATAGCCTTCAGAAAATAATTATTCAGTTTCATCACGTAGTTTATTAAACGAACCTTCTTTTTATGAAGTTTTAACGTGGAACTAGTGTTACGTACCAAAAAAGTTACCCTGGAAAGATTTTAAAGCCACGCGACATTTTGGTATTGAAACTCATTACACGAAGGAATTTCATGTTTTCTGTTACTGATGACAGGCAAAGTTTATGTATTCTTACGATTAACAAATGATATTATATTTATCTGCTGATGGCATTTGACTTCCCAAAAAGGAAAAAATACTAGTTTTATCAATTTTCCATAAAAGTTCAATCGTCATGGAACCTACTGAAACTAGGAAAATTACGGAACTTTTTAAAAAAGTTCGATTCAAATTTAATGTCGCATTAAAAAAATAATAATTTTTATGAAATCTCCTTAAGCTATAATTCTTGTTTTAATTCACAACTATTATTTTTTATTACTTTTCTTCCACATATTCTTTTCAAATTATTTTCCGCCGCCACTGATTCGAAAAAAATTAATTTTTTCATTTACGTTGAGAAAGATAAAATTTGAGTGTTTATAATGAAATATATATAAAAATAATTACGGTACTTTCAAGAAAGCCGTTTTTTCAAGATTGATAACTATTATTTACTGCATATTTCTCAATAAATTTATATTTTACAATAATGATTTATATCCACAAAAAGTGATTTATGTATATCTAAATTTACGTTTCTGGAGGATTTCTGACGCTTCAGAATAAAAAGCTAAGTGCACATTTCGAAAACCTGCAAAATTACGAATTATATCACCATTTTCTTCGCCTTGAAGGTTACATGTAAGTTAATGTAGATGCCTCGAAAACAAAAAAAAATATGTATATATATCAAAGTTATTCTGTTCATATTTGAAAAGAGTAAAAATTAAATATTTATTTTAATAAAAGTTATATTTTATAAGTTTTTTTGCATAATAAAAAAAATCTGTAAAAATAAAAATGTTTTTTGAATCTTAAATTTTATCAGTAAAATAATCTATATTAAATGGATTTAAAACGAAATTATTAATGACTTTTTTTAAACATAAAATTATAAAAATATACTTCTGAAATAAGAATTGATTTCGAATATCATTCGTAAAACATAGTTTATATTTTAAAGTTACATTTAATTCATTTCTGCACCTGAAACTACAGCAGAGCTTAATAGGCTTCCATTAGTATCAGTCGCACGTTTTTTTAAGAGCTAAACTTTTGCCATATCTATATTATTACAACAGATTGGAATGATTTATTTCTGTAATTAGGCAGGAGTAATATTTAAAAAGCCAACCAAAAATTCCGAGGAGGAGAAAATTATTCATTACTTGCTTACCACTTAAAGAAATTTATTTTGTTCGATGTGAATTGTAAGCTTCGAAGATCAGAAGAATATAATCATTTACCGTTAATAATGTTATTTAGTACTTTCTTTTACATTGATAATAAATAAATTGTAAAGTTGCAAAGTGATTAATGAAGTTAAGTTTTCAAACATTTTTTAAACAAGACACAAATACAGGCTATCGATCTCGGCAATTCAGATAAGTCTACATTTTTAAAAACGTCAAATTGCTCTCCCTTCACGAATGTAATCCTTTAAATACAGAAAATTGCAATGTTAAATTTTGACTTTTCCAAATGAAAATAAAGGATGATTCGTTTGTTTGAAAAGGTTTGTCTGCAGTTTTTTTTTTTCCAGTGGAATATAAACATTAAGAAGAAAATATCGAGTTTAATCGAAGGAAAATGTTGTTGTTCACGTTCGATAAACTGGTCCGGCGTATGAGAAACCCGCTGAAAATTTGCAAAGGAACCACTGCTTGAAGGAATATAAAAGTGGATGAAGATTGGACGGAAGGTAAAAAGAATCGAAAAAGTTGAAAAGAGCCGAAGGCTGCCTGGGGAAATTCCGCCATTAATAATGATGGCACTGGAATATGTTTTCCAGAACTATGAAGGACGCAAATGCCATTATTGCTAATTTAAATTTAGTCATTTTGTTTAAATTTGGTAAAAAATTATCTGCGTTTATTTATAATACCAATTTTACTATTAATACCTAGGTGAAATAAATAACCAGCAGGTTATTTTCGTTGTTGCATCCTACAGAATGGGGATACAATCTTCTTGAGTTAAAGATAAATAGGCTAACCAGGGTTAAATAAAATTATCTTGCATTGTAAAAGTCTTAAGTAAGTGCAAAAGTCGAATTTTAGTAAATCCACTAGATCGAAGCTAAAACGTCCAAATAATATCGAAAACTGTGAACTTTACGCAACTTCTGGATCTCTCCCGAAAACGTTGGTGTAAGTGAAGCACAAAACACTTCAATTCGAATTAATCGCCCGTATATACGATCAAACGTTAATAGTATTTTCATCGACAATAAAAACGTGTTCTGCGCGCAACAGCTATAAACATAAAGATTAAGAATTTTTGGCTCTTGCTTCAAAAGCATTAAAAATCGATTCCTTTAACCGGAGCAAAAAAAAAGAAAGAGAGAACGTAAATGGAATAAGGAAAAAATTGGAAGAAAAGAGAGGAAAAAAAAACAAGAAAAACTAGGTGAATGAATATTTAAGATGTTTTATCATTTAAATGGGTCCAGTTTAAAAGAAAACCCATTTCTCATACGCTTTCCGATTTTCTTCCCTAATAGTTTGCACTGTAAAAGCTATAAAAAGCTATTTGCGAAAATCATGTGGTAATTTCAATCTTTTAGCTCTGCATTAAGCAGTTAGCTTTGTTATTTACTTTTTTTCGAGCTAAAATCGAAAGAGTCTTTATATGTAAAAAAAGCTTCATAAAAAAAAAAAAAAACATTAAATATATGTGACCATGCTAGCTTCAATAAATATTTAATTCATAAAAAAAAAAAATTCATTTTAAATTATTCAGCTTATAAAACTTTCGAATAGGCATTACTTTTTGAAACGGATTTCATAATATCTAAAAGCACGAAATCATACATATTTAGAAATTTCCTGAGCTGATCCATCACTAAAAAAAACAAAAAAAAACACTTATCGATATTTATGAGCTGAATGTATTTCAAAATATGTTTATAAAAAAATAAAATAAAATAAAATTTCGCTTAATCCGAGAGCCCTTCACAAATATTTATCAATCGAAGAATAACCTCATTTGTTAGTAATTATTTCAGAGTGATTAACTATAGATTTTTTTATTTTTTCCTAAATCTGGAAGAATCAATTAAGTTGTGATTTACTGTCACAATTCAGAAAAACTCAAGAAAAATGTTTTTAGAAGAAAAAAAAGCTTGAAAACAATTTTTGTTGCTCCTTTAAATTAATTATTGACTTTTTTAAAATGGTATTGTCGAATATATGCTGACGTTTTTGCAATGAATTGGCGTATTCTCCACTTGTTCTTTTTCACAAACCGTCAGGGCAATAAACTGCAAAATTTACAACATTTTGTCTACACGTTCAAATTAATTCGGTCAGAAAAAATCCCGGTGAAAAATCCCGGGAAGAGTTTTAAATGGATTAATTAAAACCTTCCGATTTACATAAATTTCATGTAACGTAATCGGCAAAGTTTTTAAATTATCCTACAGCAAATTTTTTTTTTTTTCCTTACTCTAAATAAAGCTACGTGAAGAGGTCCAGAAGTGTAAATCTTCACTGGAATTTATTTAAAAATTCTAAATTGCAATTTAGCAACACAAAGAAATCTTAAATCCAGCAAAATCTCAAAAATATTTCATTTAAACTATAATGTCACGTTAAATCGGACATCACTCTGATTTGAAAAGACGAAAATGTTTTAATCTAAATTTGGATAAAGAAATAGGAAAAAACAATATGCGAAAAAAAAAATGCAACAGATTTTATTAGCATTTACCAAAATTTCAGTTTGAATTCAAATTGAAAAAATTTTGACGTAAAACGAAATATGTAATTTTTCTGTTGTAAACCCGAACGGCAGAAATACGCATTTTAAACCAGCACTAAAAGCAAATATTCTGAAAGAAGAGAAAACTTTTCTTAATTTTAGGCACGTTATTTATCATAGATATAAATCGAAGTATTTGATTTATATTGATATATTTTTTTAATCCCCATAAACAGTCAAAAACTGTACTTAGAATAACTGAAGCGCTTGAGAAATATTATTAAGGGATCTATAAAGTTTAGTATGAAATATTTTACAATAAATATTTAATAAAATATGTCACAGATTCCATTATATATAGCAAAAAATAAGTTTTTAAAAATATTTTTTAGAAATTAGAATTAGCAAATAACTTTATTAAATTACAACTGAGACAGTGATTATAATTATTTTCGTTAATCATTTTTTAGTATGTAACATTTCTTCCATAACAAAAAAGTTAAACTTTTCCATTATTTTTCATTTAATTATGTGTCTTTATAGTTAGAGTTAGTCGTTTTAGAATCAGCTGCAGCATGAAATTCAACTGTATCTTAATAAATATGATTAAATAAACTAGATCTTTCTAAAAAAAAAAAAAAATTTCAACTTATAAATTTAATAAAAATAAAATTTCATTCAAGATTTCTCTGACAATAGCCCCTTTGCTCTGTTTTCGTGTATTTTGGCTATAAAGCAAAAGAATAATCTAAGAAAAGAAAAGTTCTTCATAGAGAGATTTTATTAATGTAAATAGAATTTTTCTCTCTTCAGAGAGATCTCTTGGAAGAAAAGAAGAGAGTTCACTGAGTGGATATCTCTATAAAGAGAAATATAAAGAGAAATTATTATATATATAATTATTTCTTAGATAGTCCTTTCAGAAAATTTCAATTTAATAATTTCTTATCGTATGTAAAGGGAGATCTCTTATTCGGATTCTGTAAAAAGTTTTGATGCTCGGTAAACTATTATAAAATGACATTTTCGGAAACCCACATCACAATGCACAAAAGCTTATTGAATTCAAACGATCAGTCAGCAGTTCTGCCATAGGTAGCAAAATTGCGAAAAGGGGAATACAAAATTTCATTCAAATAATCAGTAGCCCAATTTTTGGGTATAGAAGTAGGTCGAAATTGCACTTATTCAAATATTTTGTCTGCTCTTGGATATAGGAAATGAGGTAAGAATCCATTTAACCACAGCAATAAAAGCGAAATAATGAATCAAAATAATAATTTATTGTTAAAGTTTCTACAATGAAATTACATTTGGAAGGGAAAAATTTCATTAAATCATTTTTAAAAAAATCAATTAAGTTAAAAAGGTGAAATAGTTTTAGGTTTAACGGCATGAATATTTGATATTAACACACTTTCGGGAGGTTCAATGGAGAAAAGCGTAATAAAATTACCATTTAAAAAATGTTTTACGAAAGTTTTCTCTATTTCGTTTCTGAAGTAACTTATTGCTATAAATCCTATATATAATAAGACTTCATGGAAACAAGAAAACATACATTTGCTTAGTATAATCTACAATAATAAATGGAGCAAGATAAGTTATTTCTCAACTTTGGCATTGATAGAATGCCTGAGAAATTGCTGTTATTAATATACAAAAATTAAATATTTTTTTTTATACGTTCGTTTTTTTATCAGTACTACTTTCATCTTTGTTCGAAATTTTTGAAGTGAAAAAACACAATTTTACATATGTATTTTAATACCAAATATTTAATAAAATAAAAATTACATTCAAACCAGATACATAATTTACATTAAAATTATTTTAAGCTAAAGATTTATACATTACAAGGAATCGCTTTTAAAGCAAAAAAGCAAAATAAAAAATTATGTACCGATAAAAAAGCAATGTCTTTTTATATGCAAATGTTGACTGGAACTCATTTATTTTATTCCGGATTCAGACATTAATTACACCAATAATCGTCCAAATCAAATTTATTAGGTTAGTTTAACTCATTACAGCAGATCTAAGCTTTATAATAATAATTTATGGCATTTTAATTAAGGAAACTTTGTGATAAAATAAAAAAACTGTAAAAAATGTTCGGTTCTAAACCTTTAACAACCATACATCAAAAATAAAATTGAAATTCCTGTATACCCTGATTTATATATATATATTTTTTTGCAAATATAATGAAGCAAATTAAATTTAGATCACTAACAAATATCAAGGAAATCAGATAATTATCACAAAGCATTGTTCAAAAAATTAAATATGAATGAAAAAATTACCATAATTTACCTTTACTTTCGAAGAAACAATTCAATTTTTTATATCTGAAAAATGTTAATATAAATATTATGATAGGTTTGTATGTAATATAACGATTTTAAAATCACACTATTTAGAACATCACTAGATAAAAACTACTAAAAAATTGTTTTTTTTAGCACTTTTGATTTAGAATTTATTTATTTATAATAAAAAATTCGAACAATTTTAACAAAATATTAACTGGATAGAACAATTTATTATTATTTAATAAATATAACTTATAAAACGGTAAACTTGTTATATAAAGTTAAACTATATGCTTTTTATTTCAAGCAGAAACACCTAAGAAAAAAAACTTTTTTTTTTTCAGCGGACACAACAGATACAACACTATGGCGAAAACTTGTCTTTAGAATTCTTCGATGAAAAGACACGGATATATTTACAGATCACAACAAATACACCGACATTCAAACGTGAAATTCAAAGTAGAAAAAGTATACTAAAAATTCATTTTTGCAAATTTTATAAAAATGGATCGTTAACAGAAAAACAGTGTCGAAGGAGAGGAGGGAAAAAAAAATGAAAATTTAACTAATAATGAAAACGAAAATAAAAATTACAAAATACGCACACCAAACACCAAAAAAATAGTTTGAACGCGACGTCGGGCGTTCACCACGGTCATACTCCACACTGAAACGGACGAAGTCGACGCCCGCGTCTCTCGTAGATCTGAACGTCTTCCCGTTCACACGATCCCGTCACAATAACGCTTCGAAGGCAGCCTGCCTCAGCCACTTGCTCGGGTGCGAACGTCAGGTTACCATAATTGCGGTTTCTGCTCTCTGTGCTTCCCGTCGTCACCCACCAGACACTCTTTTTGCACAATGTCAGTCATCCGGCTTTCCTCCTGCACTCAGCGGGCAGTTTTGCGTCTCCGTCCGCACCTCAACCCCGACAACCGATCCGGGGCGTGCCCCGCTTGAAGCCCACCAAACGTACGCGTTAAGCAGCAGGGGAAGGTTGGTGAAGTGACATTTCTGCCAACATTATTTGCCTGTCCGCCACCTATTTAAGCGGTTTCAAAATTATGGGGAGAAATTCAAACATATTTTATTATTAAAATCCGATTATCGGGCTCCACAGCGATCCTTACAAAGTGAACACAGCGAATGCCTCACGCTGCTGCGTTCCTGTATGCAATTTCTGTACTTCATTTTTCACTCGTCTCACAGATTTCAGAAATGATTTGTATAAACTGCATGCAAGTATTGCTTTTTCTTGTGTTGTCAAAGGATTAATTAATTTTATGAAATTAAACAAGCATATTCGACTTGAAATTTAAAATTTGAAACCGTGAGAAAATTTTTGAATTCGTCCCGGCACGTGGTATGCATTGAGCCTATCAAAAAATTTAGTCTTAAAAATTTCGAATATCTCGCAATATAATAAAATAATTATATGTAATAATCTCGAAGTGCAATCAGAACATAGTGTGTTTTATTAGCATGAGGGAAAATTTACATGTTGTTCCACACGCGTGCATAAACACAAGCAGTAAGGCGTTTAACCACTCGAAAATTTTACAATTATAAGTTTTTTTATTTTTATATCTTATATATTTATGCTCTCAAAGCATAAGTTTGCAGATGAATCTTCATGTAAAGTAACGCGTTTACTTCAATATACTGATGTTCATGAGAACTAAAAAAAAAAAAAAACACCCAGAAGATTTAAAGTTGCTACGCCTATAGTAAAATCCTTGTTATTGCATTTAGAACTTTTTTTTTAATATCTCATCGATTTACGTGTACATAGACAAGCTCGCATTTGCTTTAACGTTTGTGAAACGTATACTGCTTCCTTTTGCAATTTCTTTTGTTCCCATGATTAAATTTTATACAAATTTAAGAAATTGCCAAAACTTGCCACGACTTTCAGCCAAAGCCTTGATATTCCCCTAAAGAAAAGTCGCATGTAAATTTTAAAAGTCTGTTAGCTTGAAAATAAGGAAACTTTATTGATACTTTTCTTCCCCAATGGAGAGGGGAAGAAAACGAAAAAAAAAAAAATATCTACACCAAAATGCGTTACTTTTTCCCAACTAAATCGTCAAAATGTTGAAATTCCGAAACTTTTTAAATTCATATTGAATAAGATTTATGAAGCAACATGAAAAGGAGAAAGCAAGTTAGTTTTATCTTTTACAAGTTGAAAATTTCAAATCGATTTCGCATTTATCTTGATCACAAGTGATGTACACATTCTATTTAGATTTTGCACGCCAAACCTGATTCCATTGTAGTGTTACAAATACAATACTGGGGTTACAGATTGGGTAAGGAGTTAAATGAGATCCTCTGCAGAATAAATATTCCTTCTTTGTTTTAAAACTTTTCTTTTGATAGAGCCTGGAAAAGTTTTCTCATTCAAAATGGAAAGTGAAGTTGATATTTATTTTAAAAAAAAATTGTTTCCTAGCCGCGGGTAAAGTTGAAAAATGATAAAAAATCAAGCAAAAAAAAAATGTAAATACAATTAATTATTTTAATATTAATAGTATCTATTTAAATTCAGCAATGAAGATCTGTACTGTTTTCATAATAAATCGAATACAGCGGGCACTTAAACTTAAAATCCGTTCATTCAGCAATGCTTTCTCCTGGGCCGATTCAAACTTTATCTATCACTTATCTAACCCATTAAATCTAAAACTTTCAAAACAAATGGGCAAACACCTGAATTTTTGGGGGGGTGGGAGTGGGCTCGAGCATTACGGTGGTCCCCACGGATTTAAAACATGATTAATGATGTTCCTGCCCCTTTAGATTGCTTCACAATAATTATAAATACAGAAAAGGCATTATTTCTCAACTGGCGCTTTTAGCATGACTTTATACACATGATGTTTCAGCCATTCTCGCGGTTTTCTAAAATTGCGCAAAAAGCCAAGTTAATCTTTCTGCATCATCTAACGAGAGAAGAGAAATTTGAAAAAGTTTGATCAACTTAACATTTAAAGTTTATATCTGGACGCACTTCATATTGCCTCGAGCTTTTATCTAAAATCGTAATGAAAAAAAACACTCAAATAAAAATTTGAATATGGGCAAAAATTTACAAGGAAAGAACTTTTAATTTATTGCCTTAACTGAGTTTTAAATTTTTTTTCATTATGTTGGATTTAAAAAAAAAAAATCACGTAATGATTTGCATTTTTCGAGAAGCTTTCAAAAACCAATTAAGATTACCTTATCAAATACCTATTTATAAAAAAAAGTAACTATTTTTATATTTTGCTGAATAATAATTGACAAAATATAATTTTCGTTTCGTTAAAAGTAAAAAAATTTATCTTAAAAAAGGCAAACCGTATTCATTTCCCGATTTTTTTCGATTGTATCACACCAATCATGTAAATAAATGCTCTCAAAGGCTGATCAGTCAAATGTAGACTTGATTCCAGAATATATATTATGCATCATGATAACTAAACCACGGTGATTCCGTTAATTTTGCTGTTGGAAAAAACTGAAATTAGAGCAGCTCAGATGATGTGATGTCCGACAGAACTTCAACTTTTGCCTTATCCACAGAACGAACGATATTAAAAAAAGGGGAATATTTTTATTCACTGGGGACAAAGCAGTAACCCTTTCTTTAAAATAAATTACTTTCCAGACGAAAAATCAATAAGTAAAATCTTTTAGATGTTCCGGCGAACGCGAGAGACATAATAACAACTCTAATACGAATTTTGTATGCACGGGAAAAAAAAAAAACCATTAACCTGATATGTGGTCCGTGGCACAAAGTGCATTTGCACATGCTCCGGTTTGGTGCAGGTGAAAAGAACGAAACATGTGCTTCGGTCTCTTTATTTTGCAACTAACAAGGGCTAAAGGGATGATGATTGCATGATAGCATCCCTTTTTCCCCATGACTCCATTGTAGTCTGGCTAATTAAATATGGTACCCTTATTTTTCATTTCCAACCCCAATCTTCTTACGTTTTCATAGCCGCAATCGCATGCAAATCACCTACCTTTATGCATCCCCGTCGTTTTGTCCCGAAGCACCGAAAATTCGTAAATGCTGCCAAACTGCAGGAAAAGTGGGCGAAGATCATCTTCCTCCAGATGTCTCGGTATTTGTCCAACGAAAAGTTTGACCATTCCAGTTTCGACAGTTGGATGCTCGCTCTCATCACTTTTTGAACTGTTCCCGTTGCTTCCGTTTAGTGTCCCATTTCCGGTGCTCGCACTCAGCAAATCATTTTCCTCGAGAACCGTCATTTCATCAACTTTCGGACTTGTGCTACGCGCAATGAAGAAATCATCCTCGAGTTCCCGGTTATTCATTAGGGGAAGCATCATACCCGTTAGAGGAGGATGGATATTGTTCAAAATGTGGGAATTCATTCTCGGTACTAACATTATTTACGAGAATCAATTTGAATTGTAATTTACGTAGTAAAAAAATATATATTTTTCATGAATCAGTCTTTTCGTTACGTCCGTCAGGGATATGAATGATATTTACATATTCTCTCTCTCTCTCTCAATATAACTTTTAACAATAAAATGCAATTTACAATAAATTAAGCTGTGCAAAAAAAAAAATGTTTTATTTTCGTAATAATTCATATTATTTTAAAGTACCAATTAATTATCGAAAATTTTCTGTCAACCCAACAAAAATTTATGCTGAATCAGAGGACAAAATATATAATTTTTAAACAATGTAATTTCATATAATACGCGGATATTTCTTTTCGTAAAATTAGTTAGTCAGGATTACGATGTTTTGAAAAATTTATTTTATTATATTTAAGCGGTTACCGATGTTTTAGGAAAGTGGTCAAGCTGTTTCAATGTTTAAAATATGATACAAATATTTCTTTCAATAAGCATTATTCACAAAAGTTTTACATTTTTTTCAGTTACATTTTGCGTGGTTTCGAAATGGATCTGGGGAATCAAATTAGCAACGCGATGAATAATCTTAATTTCAAACGTAAAAAAAGTACTAAGTCTTTCATAACAAATATGTCTTAGTACAATGCCAAGATATTCCAAGATTCTAACAAAAATACATCTTAAAAATGGAAATTAGAGACGTTGATTTTAGAAATACGTTTGCAAATCAAACATATTTCAAATATAGTAAATCCAGAAAATATTATAATTGAAAGAATTGTCTCTAAGGTGAGTTTCCACGCCAGTTTGATAAATTCATCAATATTATATCGGATTTTTTGAAATTTATTTTATTCAAACCCTAATATAAATACTCATATGTCATGGACAAATATTTGAGAATCATTCATATAAATTTGTATTATATGGATTACTTTTACTTTTTAAAGTAAAAAAAATGTATTTAAACTCTTTATTTTTAGTTACCGGACATCGCGGAATGATGTAATATTCTAGTGTAAATGTAAAAATTTGAGAAACTACAAACTTAAAACGGTAAAGAGATGAATTTGTCGAATCGCATTATCTTATAGACTTTTCTCACTTTAAAAATACGTAAAAATTGAATTTTGAAAACCTTTTAAATTTTTATAAGCATTCAACGAATGGACTTTATAAATAAAAAGAAAATTATTTTGGTTATAAAATTCCGATTTCAAAAAAGTTTCAAAGGAAAAACTTATTCCAACAATTTCTGTTGGTTGAGCAGAATGCTTTTGCGGCCGAAAACAAAATAAGAATTATTTGGAAGTTATCGACAAAAAAAAAAAAAAGCCAAAATTTAGCAAGCTATCGCAGTATACAAAACTTTTTAATTAAAAATTTTCCCCATTATATTGATACATTCAATTGGGAATCAATATGAGACGCGAAAAAAAAAAAATGAATTTCCTCCAAAACTTTAACCGCCGCAATCGAAGATTTTCAATTTACTGATTCGCTACAGAAAAAGGTGGACAGATAACTCCCGCATTTAAGCGACAAAAAAATATGGAAAGAAGCACATTACCGGTTTAAATTATTTAAATTTATTAACAAATACCGATTGATACACAAAACAATACACAAAAATACACAAACACGACAAGACTGACTAGCACAGAGTACGGAACGACAATAGCACTAGCCGCGGACGCTTGTCTGTGTATAGTCATGACGTCACATTCACCCTCGCCCCTATCAGCAAACAGCCCCATGACGTCATCGAAATGCATTCAACAAAAGTAAATTGCAATAAAACATGACGAATATTATCTTAACTGAAAACGTCTGATTCAGGTGAAGTTTTGCATAATTCTTATAAATAAAAAAAAAAGTATGTTCATATTTTCAGGAATAAATTACATAAGTACGTGTAAGCATATATACATATGTGTAAAAACTACATGTGATACATTCCACAAAAAGAACACTCATTCATCATCCACTTTACGTTAATGAATGAATGTGATTGCGGTGAATGAATGAATTTGTAAATGATATGCTTACACTTCGCGATCGGTTAATAAACAAAGTTATGTGAATCATTTTCACTTATAACGGTTCGTATATTGCTTAACGTAGACAAAAGCTTACGCCAGTTATAAAACATGAACTTCCCATGCATAAATAAACATATTAATTTAAAAAAAATGCCTAAATTTATAAATATTTTGCACGCTCCTGCGGATCCATAAATATTTATACGATTCTTACTGTTTTTTTGGGATAAATGATATGGGAATAAGTAAAACAAATAAAAAAATTTTCCAGGTAGTTTCTTTATTTTTAGTCGAAGCAGAAGATAAGTGTGAAGCTGTTGAAGTTTTAGGTGGAAAAAAGTAAAATTCAATCCCGATGATGAAACTCTTTCGGTCAGTTATATATATATATATATATATATATATTTTTTTTTTTGGTAAATTTTTAGTTGTTCATTTCGAGAAATGAACACATTTATTTAGGATCCGAAATCCCGTAGTGATCCGCTCATTAGCTCATGTTTCAGATGAGAAAGGGAAATGTCGGTGAAATTTTATTAGCGAAGGTACCGGAAAAATGTTTTTCAATCGAACAATACAACGCCAAAGGAACTTCCTACCACCAATCACGCACGTTTTGATCTGAGAAGGGAAGGACCCTTTGCTAAGATGGCTAAAGGCACTGATGAGGATGAGATGATTGGTCAGGGGCGATTCGCTTTGAAACAAAAACATTTCGCATTGCACTTGAGACGACCGGGTACTTGTCCGGGGCCTCCGAAATGACGACGCAGAAGGTTAACCGCTTAAATTTAAAAGCTCGCGGATTTCAACGCAAAATGAAACCGATGATAAGTTCGTTGACGGAACCGACGCGCCGCCACTGATCTGATGGAAAAGCCACCCTCCGAAAGCTTTGCTCCAGCCTTTGCAAGCTCACCCTTACGTTCAAGCACAATCGCTTACTCTAATGAGGGAAAGGACAAAAAAATCTTCGCTTGACCCTCAACACAGAACTATTATTTACCTTGCAATATTTTATGAGGCCTTACATAAGTAAACTTATTTTCAATTATTTTCACTTATACGTATTCCTTGATTAACCGATCTCGCCTTCGGATGAAACGCATTTAACGGCTTGTACAAGTTATCGCAACATTTTCCGATTTTTCCGTACAATGATTCGGAAATAATATTCAGCAGAGCAATATCGTTTCCTTAACTTTTTTCAAAAGTAACTCGATTTACGTACATCCCTATGTGTTGCGCACTTGATAAAAATTTAACCCCTGCACCGAGACTCGGACAGACAACGGAAGCGCAGCTTTCGGTCGCCGTATTATGTGTTGCTCGCTGTGCGTGAAGAAAAGGCGAGTTAATTTCCCAGTTGAAAAATAATTTATAATGCCTTTAATTGGGAATTTTCCACAAGCGTAAATGTACATTTTTGCATACCGAGCTGTTATAAAAGAATTGGATTCAGAGCGAACGCGAACCCTCGGCTGATTTTCAGCACTGTGAGAGGATTTAATAAGGTTTCCAGTGCAGTTTCAAGCAACTGACCGTTCGCTTTTGCATGCGGAAAATGCAAATCCTTTTTCATCTATCAGATGGTAATGATACGAATATCAGATTTTTACATAATGGAAAAAAATTTCAATATTAGGTCAGCGGAAGAAACCACCGAAATTCACACGTGCATGTCGTGATTTAATTATTTGCTCGATTATTCCAGCGGAGTGTTCGCGTTTTCCGTTTCCAGGTTCTGAAATCTCTTCTGATCGAATAAACGATTTCTCTTCAACATCGGATTTGATTAGAAAAACTCTCCAAATATGATTTTCTCATCCTTAAAATGACGATTGGAGCAGACCGAACAAATTACTATTACTTTTGTGTGAAGTTTCCGATAAACACTTTCTTTCCTGTAACGGGGTCTGTCTCCAGTCGATCGCTTATGAAATATATCGGTCTGTTACTGATGATTACACTGTCCGTTCTCTCAATGCTTTTATTTCTGTCGCGACTTTCCTGCATTTTGTGCAGAGAAAATGATAGTGACGGCAAGGAATGATCCAATTTTCTATCCCTTTGACTCAGCACCGGCTGGGAAGCACTGCATTCGCTGCCCTCCCTGAGTATTATTTTCCTATCTTTTTCTTTTTGCTCGATGAGTAACCGAGCCTCGATGAATATTTGGTCTATGCTTTCCTTCGAATCGAACCGAACGAGACAGTCTTCGACTTCAACGTTAATATCTTTCAAAAAGCTCGAACCTTCGGGTAAAAATCTAAGTTTCAAGCTGCTTCCAGGGGCGACGTTTGCTGGTTTAATGGTTTTCTCCCTTTTCAGAATCGGTAAATTTTGTGCTGATGTATTTTGTTCAATTTGATATTCAATCTTTCCTCTACTTTCTGTACATGGACTAAAACTCAGTGCATTTTCATTTGCGCTTCCGGTCTTTTTCGCTTCATCCAGAGGGTTCAAATTGATGAGACTCCAACGCTTGTGCCCCTGTTGACTAATTTTATCTGTCTGTCTTGGTATGACTACCATTTTTCGATCATCTTTAGCGTCTTCATTGCCTTTCGGTTCTTCAAACTGAAATAAATTGATTGAATGCGAATGTTTTGATTCACCATCCATGGAACATTCATTTCGCTGAAGAATTTTTTTCTGACCAATATCTGCGACGCTGTAACTTCCAAATTCTGTGGGACAATAAATAATTTGAGATTTTTCTGGAACTGCAAAATCCCTGCTAGTAATTTCTTTTACAATTCCAAATCTAACAAAATCATTGCGAATGCCACTTGCAATTTCAGACACCTCAGATTTTGCAAACATTCTTTGTTTCTCTTTATTTCTGATTTCTGCTTCTTTTCTCTTGTCCCAGACTACGAACATTTCATTATCATCAGATCTTCCGGTTTCATTTGAGTTTCTACTTTTAATTGATTCATTCAAATCTTCCTGTCGATGAATTTTCTCAGTTTCTGGTATTTCCGAGTCAATTATTAAACCAATCGAATGCAAGCTATTCGTCAAATGAGGTTGAATTGTTGAGAAATTCACATGAAACTTCTCCGTCGCCTGCCCAGACAGTTTTTTGATATCATCAACGGAAAGATTCTCATCTTCTTTTTCTGAAATGTTGATTTAAAAATCACATTTTTATCCAAAAAAAAAAATGAGAAGTTTGTATTAATAGAATGAACCATTTGCAGGAATACATTTGAAAAGAAAATGAAAATAAACTATTAGATATTCTCTTTAATTTTCATGCTCTCTTAAATCAAGAACCATTTCATGAATATAAATCTTAATATCAGCACAAATTTAGAACTGACTTCTAGACTTACAAGATCTTAAGATTATTTATAATATAAATTGTAATATAATTTATATGATTTATTTAATGCATTTTAAAATACAAAGAATATTATACTGTATTAAAGAATAAACAAAAACTAAATAACGCTTGTGATTTTTTAAGGAAAATTAAATAATTAAATATCTAAAGTACCCATGTTGATCTAGTTTTAACATTTTCAATTACAGTAGTAAATGTAAATAGATTATACCCAAAATAGCGATTGGAAGAATTTAGTTTCTACTCAACAAATTCCAACTCTAAGGAAAATTGCTGTATTTGCTTTATTTGTATACGGTAATTTTAATGATTTGTGTATCTTACCAAAGCGGAGAAAATGCTGCGCTAAAGCATTCTGGAAGAGAATGAATTATAATATTTAAATATGAACGTAAAAATAAGATATTATTAAAGTCCAATATGTCATGTTCAGCGGAATGCTTGACAAAAGCAGCTGCGGAAAAGTTACATAAGATACTTAAGAACTGACCGACGAAATGTATCACGCAAAGAATTCACTCCGTAAATGCTAAATTGAACTGAGAATTTGAAAATGATGAGCCAAAAAAATTGGAAATAACTTTTGAAGGTTCTTTAAGAACCTTTAATACTGATAAATATTTTATCTAATTATGCGCAAATTTTCAAATTATTTCATGTATTTAGATAGATTTTTAAGTATGAAGATAATGTAATTTAAAGGGCAGAAAAAGATAGAAAAAGAATCAAGAGCAAGTTATGCATCTTACGAAAATGAAATTTTCTTGGAAAATCTCATTTTGATTTTCTAAGCTAACTTAGCATGAATATTTCAAGAAAATTTCATTTTAATTAACATATTTTTGATTATTTTCCATTACGTGACATCGGGGACTTTTAAAAATTTCGAGAATTTTAATTTCTGAATTCCTAGATATACTTGCAAGATAACTTCCATGCTCATACATTTCATTTGTTAATTACCTTTAATTTGAATGTCCAAGGGGACCTCCGTGCTTTTTTTCATATTTTTTTCCAAATTCTGTAATTATCAATTTAAAAAAATTGGTCATCAACAATGTTTTCTTCATCTCCATCACTAAGATTAATTAACCTAAGACGAAGACCAATGAACTAACAATAAATTTTAAATCTAGATTTATTAATATGAATACTTTTTCTCTGTTCTAAATATAAAATTTACGGAAAAATAATTCAGTCATTTCTCTACTCCAAATCACTGAGGATCGTTGATATGGGTTACCTGAATGGGAATTTTTTCCATCTCGTTTTTTGCTGAACGTTCCGAAACTTTTATATCATATTCTATAAAATCAACTCTAACTTCCTGTTCAATCTGGGATAATATTTTAGCAAAACTCAAACAAATTGCATTAAAAATCCTGGATACGTTCATCTGATGATTTGGAACCTGTATAGTAACATGAAGAAATTTTAAAATTATAAATTGTTATAATAAAATAAAAACGAGCTAAATATTTGCCGGGTTTTGATTAAATGGAAAATGATTATATGAAATATTAACATTGATCTAACATGTCTTTTTTTGATAATGAAGTTATCATATGATGAAAATCGGAAATTCAAGAACTATTTCATGAGCCTCAGAAGTCTAAAGTAATGAGAAAATTACATATTTTAAACATTTTTTTTAAAAATGGAATGTTATCAAATAAATATTACCAATCTGCAGAAAATTTTACAAACAATAGTATGATGAACAGAAAAAAAAATCAAAAAATATTCAGTAGAAACGATTAAAATATTTTTTATTCAACAGAAGATGATGTAATCCAGACAAGTTTAAATGAAGGACTTGCTTATTTAGCATTCATGAAATATTAGCTTAAATAAAAAAAAAGAGGCAAATAATTTTTATTTGAAAAATAAATACAACGAAATTTCGCTCAGAGATAGCAGAAATTAAGTTTAATATGATGGATAAAAGGGCTGTAGAAGATCATACAGAAGGTTTGGGAATTAATGCATTTTAATCTTATAGCATTAAAACAATAGCGATAGTGCTGCATAAATAAAAATTTTTAGTGTAAATAGGCAATATACATTTATATATCATCTTCAGCCGAATAATTACTTTTATCAAAAACAGATCTTACAAGCATCATCGTGTTGCACTCTCGATGACGTTTGCCAACAAAATTTTGTTCTTTTACGTTTAAATTGGGTAATATATCGACGAACTGAGCGATTTCCACTCTTAGAGGCTTCGAAGGATTTTGAATTTTGTATTCCGGAAAAGGAATCGACTTCGTCGATGTGCAAGCGTTGCACATTTTTATTTGATTGTTTTTCAATTCTAATTCAGAATTTGAGGTACCGAAAGTGATCGTATCCAAGTCAGAATCAGATAAGTAAACTGAAGAAGTTCTGAGTTTAGTTCTTTCTGCTGACTGACTCGGAAACTGACTGTGATCAGTTAGGGAAGCGAAACACTGAACACTTTTCATTTTTGAATTGGAGCCCATAGAAGATTCGCTGGTGGCGCATTCAAAGCCCGATTGAGAATCATTGTCGTTCTTCCAATCTTTGGATTTTTCACTTTGCACGCCATTTTTGGTCTTGCTGTCTTCGACTGGTTTTTCTTTATTTTCCTTGTCACCAAGTTCATGTTTGTCTTTTTGTTTTGATTTTTCCGGTTTTGCAGGTTTTCCTGATTTACTTTTACTTGTTACTTCTTTCTCTTTTTTGATTTTAGCTCCTTTAATCTTATCCAGTTTTTTCTCATTCCTTTCTTTATATTTAATTTTTTCACCGGATAATTTATCTCTTTCGGCATTGACAGCTTTTTCTGGTATCTCTCGAACAACTCCGCTGAATGTAATCGTCCTTTCTTCTGTTTTATCCGATGTGAAAGCACCTTCATGATGATTTCTTCCATCTTTTTCAGTTTTGGTTGTTTTTTTCAAATTCTTTGCTTCGATTTTATTATTTTTTTCTTCCATATCATCATATTTTTTTACCTCGGAAGAATCTTTTTTGAGCAGTTCATTGGTTTTCTCTTCTACAACGGAATCTGTGGCCTTTTCATAATTATTAACTTCACTGCTTATTTGAACACACTTGCAAGCAATAAGAAATATATCATTTGTTTGAGTGCATTTTTCTTCTATGCATATAGGTATATTATCGATGTCAAGAAAATCAATAGACTTTTCATCCGTGGAAGTCTCTTTTGTAACCGAATTCTTTCTTTTTTTACAATATTCACATCTTTCTGTTTTTATATTAGTACAACTCTTTGCTTTTTCTAAAAATCGTAATACAATATTATAATTAGACATCAGAAAAGAAAAAAAATCATAAGAAAAAATCAAAATATTTTGCAGAACCGTGCAAAACCGTATAACTTTTCGATTAGTACCTTTTGTTTTACATTCTGGGAAATGAACCTCTGATCTTGTTTGCAAATCCATGTCATCTTGAATAATGGTATCGCCCACAAGAAACAAATGTTTAACTTTTATCACTTTTCTGGGTGACTCCCATGCTCTTCCATATTGTAAAGAACGCTCCATGTCATTTAACTTAATGTATAAAAAAATTTTCAACGTGATTTGTATAAATGAGTTCAGAAATTATATATTTTGAAGTAGAAGTTTACCTCGTCTTTCGATATTATAAATCGCTGGCAATTTATTATCCACTGAAGTTCAAATGTATGATCATATGCATTACCTTTACCGGTGTATACAAAATAATTAGTATAAAAAATTTTTAACAGTTCTGCCAGGTTACAAATATTTAGTTGAGTTTTGGGATAGTTGTCCAAATATTTTGTTTTTAGTAAGATTTCCGTTATATTTGATAAAGCCGTCTCATTATTTGTATCGCCAACCTGTAATTAATAAAATGTTTCAGAAACTGTATTAGCTTTGCAACTACCTGAACAATACTACTGTTGACTAACGTTATTTCTTATTATTGTTTATTAAGGTGATACATCAGAATCAATTCTTACAATTTATTGAATTAATACAAATGAAAGACTAAAATTTTTTAATTATTGTTGTTTAAAAAATTAAATCTATTTATACGATTTCTCTGTTTAAAAACAAACCTCAAATAAATAAACCACAACTAACGTTCCGTCTTTTTCCTTCAAAGCTCTTTCCCCCGTCAAGTAATTCGATTTATAATGAACAGCATGCATTTCCAAAGGATATCTAGATATAAAAAAAGTTATAATAAAAAAAATTCATTTTCAGATAAATTTTAACAAAGTAAAACATTTTACTTTTTTCCCTTTGTACGATCGGTTGGTGCTCAATTTAGATTTTCACCAATATTTCGTTGTACAATTTTGAAACAAAATATATCTGTTACTCAATTTTAATAGACTTTCACATATTTTTCAAAACAATTTTAAACCTGAACAGGGGAAAATATATAAAACAATCAGATTAAAATAAAATAAAATTCTTTTTTTTTTCAAACTAACAGCGTAATAAAATTTATGTTGATTTGCTATTCTATGCAACTACTATATTATAAGAGAAGACAAACTTTAAACGATATTTCATTAAGCAGTTTCCATTATATTTTCGTGTCTTTCACATTTAAATATACTGTTTATTAATCTGACATTAAATAAATATTTTTTACTTTTCCTTCATTTTTAAAAAGCTAAAATTCGTCATAGACATTTAAATATGGTAAAATTTATTTAAAGTATTTTGGAAGATCAGTTAAAATTTTTCATGGGCTAAGAATCGAGTGTAAAAAAAATTGTAATTTTACATTTACATATATATATATGTGGTTTATTTATTTACCTCTTTTCATTCAGTAGATGTTCGCTCGGTATATGAAAATGTATTTCGGAAAATAAATATGTGCCACTTAAGGGGCCACCGCATAAAAATGGTCTTCCGTTTTTCCATTCCCCGCTTAACGTAACTAAATTGTGTTAAAAAGCATAATATTATTTTACCTAATAGATAATGTCGTTTAAAATTTATGAGATCTCGGGAGTAAAATAAGTGCAACAAATTTAAATTTGAACAGTAGCTAACTGGAAATTATACATAATATTAATAACGTAAAATGTGTCATAAATTATATAAATAAAAACGTTATGGGAGATTATCAAGGGAAAAGTTTTTTTCCTTTGAAAAATTTGCAAAAATTAAATCAAAATTTTTAATTCACCTGTGTTTCCGCTTTTTGATAAAAAGAAGGATTTCACGTTATTGTAATAACCATTCCATAGCAAATTCGGCAATTCAATACGAACACTGTCATATTCATTTACAGATACAGATATCTTCTCGACATTCGAATTATTTTCGTATTCGTCTATCGGTAACGAACAAATCGACTCTGCATCATCATCTGAGCATCAAACCAAAAGCGCGAGTAAAAATTTGTAAACGTTTTAAAGCTTACGTTTAAAAAGGTAAAAAAAAAAAAAAATTAGGACTAACATTTTTTTGTGATATAACCTCTAAGCAGTTAAAAAAAAATATTTTAATAAATACGAATAACTAAATTTTTACGTTGATGAACTAATGTGTAGCCTGTCATTGAAAAAATACATTGTTGAAAAGCTTTGAAACAATTGTCATACCGGAATACCCCGAGCTATTACAATTCGATAAAGAATGTTTTAATAACATATTCACTGGTGGAGAGATTTTTTTTTCATAATATTTTCAATGAATCTGATGCCGAAAGTTTGACCAAATTATTTGAAATAAATTGTTTTCCATATTTATTTGAATTGCCAACGAAAAAAAATTAAAATTCTAGAATTTTCATAGTTTCGCCGTGCATTTAGATAAAAACATTTAGCCTTTGATTTCTAAATTCCACGTGTAAATTGAGTTTAAAAAAAATTAGCAAATGTAAGAATAAGGATTTCAAAAAACTTGATTTTTGCTTCCTGTCAGTGTGAAGATCCAGTTGTCTCTTGATTGAAATAAGAACGCAAATTAAGAAAAATATAATAATAAGCAAATAAAAATAATAAAGAAAAATAAAAATTTGTCAATAATATTTTGGCTAGGAAAACTCCAAAGTTTACACAAGGTAAAAAAAGTTTTAAAATCGATCGTAACATGTAATTTTTAAATAAAATTTAAACAAAAATTACCCATAGCTTACAAAAAAATGGGAAAATTTTTCTGAACTGAGTAAAAATTCAAATATTATTTTTTTGAATTAAAAATAATATTGTTTATGTTAGTTTATCATAAATTAATGAGAAAATTTAATGATAAATTTCGCTTCGCTTTAAATATATTACTAAGCTAATAAATAATACTAAATTTAAAGAACGGTAAACACTATTTCTTAGTATCAAAATCTTAAAAAATAATGAATATATAAAAAAGGTATTATATAAAAATTATTACAGTTGAATGTTTATTGCTGGCGGTATACCTCGAATGAAGAGCTAGGGGAAAAGGTAGTTTGTTACTATGTAGAATTTTTAAAATACATTAGGATAAAAAGTCCGTCACAAAGGGCATTTTAAGGTTAAAGGCAAATAACTTTCATTTAAATTTTTTTTACACAAATTTTAACATTCTTTAGAAAAAAATGTAACAATATTTTATACTATTTATACATCAAAAAAATATTTTAAATATTTTGTTATTGTGAAAATGCATGATTTCTTATTGTTGACCTTTGTCACCATAAATTATCTTCTTTAGTAAAGTTTACTACTTGTAAAAATATCCAGGAACTTATATTGTAATATAGATGAGTGAAAAAAATTGGAAGACAAGTACATAATCCTCCCAATAAAAGATAAATAGGAATTTGTGAAGTAAGATTTAAAGCTTGCTGTTCAAATCTAGAGACAATATATTTGTTTCACCATTAGATGAGTGGGAGATCAAAAGAGATTTTCCATCAGAAAAAAATCTCTTCATTGTTAAAATTGCATTTAACAGAATTAATTGGATTGGCACTATATATATTTTAAATTTTCATGCACATTTCATAAGTGGTTCATCAAGTCAGAATGTGTTACCATAAATTTAAAATGGTTTAAACATTTCATATGATTCAGGAGCCAACTTCAATACAAAAAATAAGTGTAAGAAACCTATTTTATGTAAAACATTTACTATTGTTAGGGCAAAATAATTTATAATTTGTCATTGCTTAAAGATAAAACATATTTAAAAATTTTTTTTATAAGTTAATTTTTTTTAAGCCTAGGTTTATTTGGAATTGTTTAATATAAGTATGTGTTCTCTGAGTTTTATATAAAATTCATAATTGCTTATTTCTCATGCAGGCACAATTGAAAAATCATCATATATTAATAAATAAATATTACTGATATCAAAATTATGTAAAATTTTAATTTAATTTTTTCAAAATTAAAACTATAAATGTTGGGATTTTTTCCAGCTTAATGTTTCAATATACTTTTTTTAAATAAATATATTACATTATTATAAACAATATTGAAGGTTAAAAAATTGTAAATTTAAAAATTTTTAATACAGTATTTAATTTTGCAATAATTACAAAAATGGAATATATTGATAAAATGTAATAGCAATTTAACAATTCAATAACTTAATTGTAAATTATTGGGTTAATGCAGCCAAAGCATTAACCAAATTGCCTTGATGTTCCCTTAGAGATCTTTCTGCAGCAGTCCTGGATATTTCAAGCTCTCTTACCTAAAGATAAAAGAATAGATATATGAAAATATTAAATAACTTTAAGGGAATTAAAACATTTAAGTTTTTGTATAATAACTCACAATAAGATCAACATCCTCTTTCTTAATTGAAACTTTTGCTAATTCTCTTTCTCTAGCCATTTTATCTGCTACCTCTTTTGTTCGTTTATCACCAATGAATTTCAATTCCTAAAAAAATTTTAAATCCATGATAAGTTGAATAGTTTCAGTTGAAGTTAATGCAGAGTAGATGTATCATAACTAAAATATGAACATTTAGAATTTGCTTTGCAGTAAATTACTTTACATATAACTGAAATTTTTTAATTTATATATCCCTGTAAAAAAAACTAATAAAACTATTATTAAGCTAAAGGGCGCAAAAAAATAATTGTGTATATATTAATTATTTAAAAAAGTAAAATTGAAAAATTGATTTTCTTCCATATATTAAATCTTAACCTATATTATTTTCTCAATAATTAGTAAACATTCTATATCTTTCAGTCTGATTTGTCATTCTTCGCAATAGTTTAACAATTTTAATGATAATTGAGAATTTCTAATAAATTCAATAAAGATCATCAATGTATGTGAATAATTTTGATCATGTAATTAGTTAAACTTACGGAGAAATCATCGGAAGAAGATATTTCTTTTTCCTCCGCATAATCGGTCACTTTTTCTAGATCAGCAGCTCCACTGTCATGTTTTGCAGTTTTCTTTTGAGAATTTTCTTTTTGTTGTGCTTCATCTGAATCTCCAATCAACTCGTCGTCAGCCATGATCACTTTTGTACTAAGTTATCGAAAACATCAACAATTCGATATGGACACGCGAACTCCCTCTGGAGGGCTTGTCGGAACTTCTACGCCAAAGGCCAATGGCGGTTCAAAATTTTTCAATAAATTTTTTAACTTTCAAAGAATTTTGGTTTAAAAAAAAATTCTTAAAGAAAAAGAAATTAACTAATAAAAGAGTTGATGAAAAAATTCAAAGACAACAAAAGGGAGAAAACAATACTGTAACTTTTCCTAATGTAAATTAATGCATCATAGGAAAAAAGGTTAACTTAATAATCCAAAACCATGATTTTCATGCCGTTTTGATATTGAAATACCAAAGATTAACTTATTTGTGATCATAAAAATTCTATTTATATAATACATAAAATAAGTCTGACCATATTTGAATTTTTCGTTGTAACTATTCAATTTCAAATTTTTTTTGTTAAACTTTTTCAAAAGCTCTTCAAGTTGTATATTAATTGACTGAGTTATTTCAATAACTCTACGTTTAAAACTTTTCACTTGATAGAACACTGGATTAATTTCGAATCTATACCTTTAAAACTTAAAAACATTATGCAATCTAGCATATCAATGTGTTGTATAAATCACATTCAAGAAAATATTTGAAGTAAATGATTTAAAATGCTATAATTTTTACATAACGTAATAATTTTTTAATTCATCATACATCTGTATTATACAAAATATTGAACACTTTAAACGAAACAATATTTTACACTGATTCGGACAATAAATATATAATTTAATTTTAAATGGAAATACACTAACAATATTTTTGAACTGAAAGTTAAAAGGTGTTTCTTAAATGAAAAATTATGCAAGGTTCTTCTTTAGAATACTTAAAACGTATTTCCGAAGGTAAAAGAATTCGTAATGAGAAAAATATGAATTTTTTTTATATTTTTTCTACAACTACATTTATCCGAAATACTGTTTTAGGATTTTTTAAACTTTCTCTTATTTCTTTTTCAAATTTATCTCTAACGAAACTGAAATCCATTATGTTTTTTGGTTTAGCATTGATCCAAAATTTATCAAATTCTACGTATAAATAACTGTATAGTTGATGGAATGTACGCATGGATGGTGGTGATCTACTGATGTTGTACACATGAGTCTTCGCCGCTCCATCATCCAACAACTGATATGCTAAATGAGTTAAATTTATGCCTTAAAATAAAAAATGATATGTTAATAAGCATTCTTTTAAAGGTTCAAATATTACAACTAAAAACAAGAATTTTTTAATACACTTAAAGAGCTTACCTACTATGGCAAAAGCGTACCCATGTTTAGGATGCTGAGATCTAATTAACATGCGCTGGGAAATGTCTGTGTACTCAGAGGCCAAGAATAGTAAGTTTTCTAGTCCTAAGACGCCCATTCCCCTGAAATCGGTTTTGGGATCATCACCTAAAAAAATATTTCTATATAATATTGATCTTTAATTTTATCTCCATCCACGCCTAAAGTAAAACTTAAAAAAATGAATGTATTAGATACATATTATTTAACCTCTTAAATAGTATTCTATCTGTTTGAAAAAATTTGTAAAGTCAAACATTAAAATAATTTTAGATGAATTTTTTTTAGAAAAAAATTAAACATTTTTGATTTGAGTTGCAAAACAAATACCTAATCAGTAATATTTATTCTTTTTTTCTTAAAAATTCCAATCACATCAATGAGTACAAGATGAATTCACTCTTTACATTATATAATTAAATAATTAACAGCTCTTTAAATCAAACTCATTTAAAACTACTTTTTACTGTCTAAGGAATATTACATTTATGCAACACTGTTCAAGCACACCTAAGTTTTATAAATTATTTTCGAAACATTCTTTCTATAAAAAAAAATTATTGTTTATTTATGCTCTCGTGGAATTTCAAATACTGCGTGATGATAGAGAAAAAATAAAATCTAAGAGTATTATATAAATTATAAATGCATATTTACACTATAGAAACAGTAAATGAATAATTTTAATATAGACATTTTACAGTTATATCCCCCGTAATTACATTATCCCTATTACTGTATCCCTGTATTATATCCCCATATTACATTAATACATTATATTATATACAGTATATATCCCATTATTATTTTTTAGTCTATTGGGAAAGTGCAGGTTTCTTTGAAAGATATTTTTTTATATCATACAGAATCACATTTTTTAGATTTTTCATAAATATCAATTGAAATTAAAATAAGATTATTTCAGAAGTCAAAAAGATACCGAAGTATTAAGTTTAATAAAATACCTTGAAATCCTATATATTGCCATTGTTTGGTAATTCTAGATTCTAATGGATTGCTTGGAACTAGTAGATTCCATAACTTTAGTAATTTTTCTTCATGAAGAGAATTATTTGAATCATACTGGGTACAACGCAGTTCTTCCACTGATTTTTTTAAATTTGAATAACCCCAAATTTGCTCCATACATTTTCCAAATGATTTAGAAAATTGAATATGAATCTGCAAAAAAAAAACTTTTTCCTGTTACTCAATCATTAACCGAAAAATTTAGACAGAAATATTTTAAGTTTCATCCCAACATCACTAACCTGAGGATTAATATTTTTGGCGTTTATCACAGTTGTAACTGCATGTTGCAAGGCACCTCTCGGTGTTATTGAACTTCTTTTTTCATACAGAAACGGCAGTTCTCTCACAGAAGAATTGCGGGACAGACTGAGCGACTTCTCAACAGCCAAGATTCGAGGGGCACCGGACACCTCACCATAGCATATTCTTTGAAGTTCACATAATTTGGTTGTTCTTCTTAAAAACCATTTGATCAAAGGTCTTGTCAGCCAATACAATAAGGATAGTAATGATCGAACGGATAGCATAATACGTTCACTAGAAAAAAAATATACCTGCGAAAATTTCAGGAAAAAGGAGATTTTTCCAGTTTGCTGCAAAAGTACCTTATTTAATCCCCAGCCAAATTAGGATTCCACTGTATTGACTTACCCATAGAGAAATCATTAAATTCCGCAACCAACTTCGATCACAATTGAATTGTTAAAAAAGTTAGCATTGTTTGAAGCGATAGACTAGAAGCAAGCTGAATCATGTGGTGCTACGATATCAAAATCAACGTGGCAGTCACATTATCCAGTCTACCTCGTAGCCTTGTGCAGCAAGCAGCAAATATTAGAGCTAAAAGAAAGCATTATGATTTTGCAATGTAATATTACAATGGGAATGTTCAACAAAAGCGAACACTAAAATCTTTTGAGAAACATAATCATCAAGACTACTATAGTGGGTTGCAAAAAATTATGAAATAATCTGAAAATGAGTCATGTTAATGAACTCTGAAGCTTTTCCGCACGTAAAACTCGTAATAAATTCAATGATAAATCAGCAGAAGGGATTAGTCCCTGGCTACATATTAATATATTGGCTAACATATGAATATATAATATCAGACTGATAGTCAAATTGAATGGGAAATAGAATTATATTTACTTGATGAAAAAGAATAGAAAAAAATAGATAATTTAACTAAAAATTATTTTAATTAATTACCAAAAGAAACTATTAACAATACTAAACACTTAGAAAAAGATACAGGACGTGATTCTTTGAAAATTTAAAATGAGTTATAATGATTTATTAAAATTATACTAATTAAATCTTTTTTTTTTAATAAATATTTTTGGTCAAAAAACTTTTTTTATAGATGATTCATCAATATGAATTTCTTAGCATTATTTATTAATTTGTTAGCAAAAGCAAAGCAAAATTAGGTATTAAACCACTAAATAAAAATATTGAATTTTAGAAAGAAGATTAGTTATGTGGCCTTTGTAAAAAATGATTATTAATGCAGAAGTCACATAAAAAAAATAGATGCCAAGATGCAGTTTTAACAATTTGCAATCTTACCATTGAACTATTTTTAAGAAAAATTAAAACTTTTAATTCAGGATAATTAAATCAAATCATATTTTCCTAATATACTGTGAATTTAAATTATTGAATTTTTTAAGGTGAAATTTAAAAGTTGTTAAGATATTAACAATAAAATGTATGTGCAAATAAATGTTACAAACTTGTAATACAATCAGAAAGTTCAATTTGTTATATAAATTAAATAAATGTAAAAAATGCCTAATATATTGTCAATACAAAAAGCAATTAAAATAAAATTTAATTAAAATAACATATCAAAAAGCAAGATTTTTAACCAAAATTATAGTCAAATCAATGTTCATATTTTTTAAAATTAGGTATTAAGTGGTAAAATGTAATGTAAAATAAAAATGATTAAGGTCAAAAAATATTACTTTCATGATTTATTTATATCAAAATGTAATAATACAAAGAAATGATTCTATATTTCTCAAAAGAATAGAAATTAAAAAAAACTTATTTTTAATTTTCATACATATGATTTTGTA
>JAOWBB010013986.1:0-35646 GCA_028565995.1 Ricinus marginatus
GGGGGGGGGGGTGGTGGGGGGTGGGTGGGACGCTTCTTCGGGGGGGCCCGTCACATTCGATTCGACGGGCAAATTCACTCGCGGATGCTTCCCCGATTTTTTTTCTCTCCTCCGAAACCGACCGCGCAACGCGGCCATCGCGGCCGACGGATCCTCGCCTCGTGGAAGCAGCAACAATTTGGTCGTCTCCGCAGCGCGGCATTCGCGAGAGTCAACCGCTTTCCGGCGACGTTTCAGGGCCTCCGCCTCGGGCAGCTTTTCCCACTTAATTTGTATTCGGAACCGAGAAGAATTTTCCGTTCGCGCTCCTCCGGGCGAAGCGCAGAGGGGAGAGGGCGCGGGAAAAAAATGAGAAAGGTTTCCTCGTCAGGGGGAAGACGGAGCCGGGGGATGGGGAGGGAGGTTTCCCTTTTCCTCTCGTCGAATTTTTTGCTGCCAACTTAACGGATTCACGGCGAGAGAAACCGGAGACCGGGGGAGCGGACCTAATTTCGTGATTCTTACGCGTTCGGGTACGTTCAGATACCGATTAATCTGCCGGGTGTGAATGGAGCCGCGTAACCGGTGGATTTAAGTCACGAAAGTTGACAGCTCCTTTCTCATTCACGGAGCGGCCCACCGTCGGGGGGGGGGGGGGTTCATTCAAAGCTTCGAACGCGCTGCCAACCGCGTCGCTTCGGGTTCTTCCCGTTTCCGGCTGCGGCGAAACGTCGCGACCGATGTTTTCCTCGCCCCTCGTTCCCGCAGCGGAAGCATAAACCCGACCGGCGCATACGGAAGACATGAAAGCGTTGCTTGAGGGGCCCAAAACTTTAATTTCAGACGTTCAATTCGTCTGCGTTTCCCCTAAAAGAAAAAAAAAAAGGACGTGGAATTAGCTCGGGAGAAATGAATGGTTTTGCGAGCAATTTACTTTACAACCGGATTGTTATGATGCATTAAGAGCTACTGCAGATGTAAATTGTTTTTTGCAATCAAGAAAGGGCCGAGAATGTTAAAAACCGGAAATTTATAGCTCAACCCAACCCTTAATATTTAGCAATTACATATATAAATAAGTTCCCCCGATGGCAAAGGCAATAAAAAAAAAAAAAAAAAAAAAAAAAAGGAAACACTTTTCAGTCTGCACGGATCTGGACGTCGCGGTATTTCGGGACGAAGCGAGTGACGTGCTGGATATGGGTCGGGCGCGACCTTTATCCTTCCGCTTTTTTCGGAATTCGGCGGTCGCGCGACTGCCGCCACGACGATCTCGGCCCCGAAACCGCGGACCGGCCGGAAGCCCGACCGAAAGACGTCCGCACGCGAAAGGAAACGCGGTCGGAGCAAAGTTTAAGGATCCTTGCGCTGTTGCGCAAACGAAGATAGCGCTCTCCGGTGTTTGGATTAGATTATCTGTCGTGGGAGCGCTCGCTTTCGACCGGGATCAATGGATGCCATCAATCACCTCGTCCGTCACGTTCCGTTTGCCACGGGGGGGAGCGATTCACCTTTCCGGGCGCTCGATGCGGGGAGGTTCGTCTTTGCCTCCGGAAGTTGCGCCCGGATGCAAAGCGCGAAGCGCGACTCCTTCGGTTGGTCCGCGCATCCGGTTAAGGAAAAGCTCGCCTCGAACCGATTCCTCCGGGACGATCGTCGCCGATTTTTCTTTTTCTCCGACGCAGAGGGAGAAAACGTCGAAACGGGAAATTTTCGCCCTGCCTCGCCGTCGTCGTCCCCGGGACAAAAATCCCGGTTCCCATTTTTTATTCGGGATTCGCTTTAAAATATGACGAATGCGTAAATATCTCATTCCGAACGGGCAAAGTGACGCGAACCGGGTTAAATCCCGGAAAATGACAAATAGCTCGAAATTTTCCTTTCCTCCCTTCCCCGGCCGAAAAAACCCGAATCCGCGGGAAAACTGCTCGAAAACGAGAGGAAAACGCCGGGCAACAGATTTGAAATCGGACGCCTCGGCCACGCGAAGGCGCTGCATGCGGGACTGCGGCCGTGGCCGAAAGCCGTCGGGGAGGAAGGAGAGTGCACATTTTCCGAAATCAATTTCCACGACCGATGCAAAACCACGGGGCAAATACATAACCGGAAGGAAATAAATTTTGATTGAGAGTCGACTCGCCCGCAGTAAACTCGGCAGCTCAAACGTCGAAGATTTTAAACGGATTTTTTTATGAGGGCGCTCGGGGAACATTAAAGGAGAGGCGACGGAGGTCCCGCTGCAGCATTCGCGCTGCACGCGGGCCCTTCGCCGAGAATGCAGCGGCTCCGACTCGGCGGACCGCAGGGCGAAAGGGGCGGCGAGGGGTGGTTCCTCGTTTGCATTCCGGCACCGTCTCCCGGAAGGGTTGTGAAAAGGGTTGGAGCGCTTTTTATTTTCGGAGCTTCGCAACTAACCTTTTGCTTGCCTTTCGGGATGCTCCCGCTCGCGGTCCGAACCGGAAAGTGGAAAAAAAAAAAGGAAAGAAAAAGAATTGCCGCTCCTTCCCGGGCGACAGAGCGCGGATGCTGCCGGCGTCCGCGGCGATTAATTCGCTCGTCCGTGCTCCTCGGGCCCCCGAAGCTTTCGGAGATGCGCCCGGGAGGAGGGCGATCCGGAGACGTGGCATCAGACCTAAAAAGCGGGTTTCGACCCGGTGCGGAGCCATTTTTTTTTTTTTTCCGGGATCGAAAGATGTCGCGTTCGCGGCGGAATCCCCGCAGGAACCGGCGATGCATTTTCTGCGTCACGTTGGGTTAACCTCAAACGACTTTCGGCTGAATTTTCCTTCTTTTTTTCCCTCCTTTCACTCTCCCCGTGATATTTTTCACCGGGTTTTAAATCGGAATTGCCCCGGGATTCGGCGGAAGTGGGATCGATCCCGGCGGAAGCGGCGAACGGGTTCGCTGGATCGTGCCTCCCGGACCGGACCGTTTTGATCCGGATCGGGGGCAACGCTCCGCGCGAATTGTGGCTCCCGAACGGGGGCTCGCCCCACTATCCAAACCGAGGCGCTTTTCCACCCGCCCGCCGAGTTGCTCGCCTCTTCCGGAGTAGTTGGGAAAAGGGAAAAAGGATCGGCGCTCGTTCCCCCGGTTTTAACATTCGCAGGGCTAATCGTCGGTCTCTCTCCCGGCCCCGCGTCGGAGCGCCGCATGTAAGCGGTGGGAACAGCGAAGAGGTGGAGCACTCCGAAGCCTCCCCGAAACGTTCGCCCTCGGGGGCGCAGGGGGTTGCATTTAAGACGGTCGTCGTCGAAGGCCGATAAATTTCCGCGCTCGCGTTTTCCCCAACTCGGTGGTGGCGTTCAGCCGTCGGGGCCCCATTCGCCGCGGCCCATAAATACTTGCGAGCGTTTTCACGGCGGATGTGGAAATAATTTAATTTTATTGCTTACCGTGTATTTTTCGTACCCCGCGGTGTTGTTTCAGTCCCAGGGAGACGCTCACGAACGACAGGCAAACGGCCGCTGCTGCGACAACCGTTCCGAGGGATCTGAAAATGAAAAATCTCCGTTTTAGTGCGTGCCGCGTGGAGGGGATGAGACAACCTTCGCGGCACGTTCCCGGTACCTGTTGCACCGGGTTGGGGGGAGGGGGAGGGGTCCACGTTGCAAGACCATCCGATGCTCCGGAGAGCACCGCAAGATCCCCCGACGTGGAAGGAGAAAAGGAAAAGGGAACGGGGAGGGGCCGGAAGGAAAAAGAACGGGGCGAAATTAACTTTCTCGAAATCAATCCATGAGAAAAAACGGATTCTTAATACAAACAAAAAGTGGAAAATGAAACAAAAGAATCGAAATCAAAGATCTAAATTGTCGTGGCAGATTGGTACTCGCCGAAGCGGAAGGAAAAGATAAACACAAGATCCGGTTAATCGAAATTTTTATATTCCTCTTTCATTCTCTTCCGGAACGGGAAAATCCGAAGCCATTTTGGAAAATTCCGGGATGACGACGTCGACCGTGGCACACCGGGCACGGGGCATATCTGCGGGTTTGCGGCGGCGGCGGCGGCGGCGGCACAACGAAATGCGCCGCTGTCGGACCGGGGGGGGGTCCGCAAGCGTGGGAATCGAATCGCAAACCGACATCTTCGTCCATTTCGGGATTTTAATGTACCGGAATAATCCTTTTAATCGGCGACGGCAATTCCTTTGTCATCGAACTGCAGTCCGACTCCCGGGCAATAATCCGGGATCGACGATGGCCGACGTGGCGGCTCTGCCGCGATCCCGCTCCCGCAGGGAAGGGGGAAAACCGGAAAAACCGCGGTCAGATGACGGGAGATCGCGTCGCATCCCGAATCCGGTGCTGATCTCGTCCGAGGAGATCGGGACCGAAGCAAGGGGGGAAGATCTCAAAGTCTGCGGCCGTAATCCATCATCGCGGGCATCGACGGCTTCGAAGTTATCTGACTTGACCTAACCTATCCACGCACACCCAACGCTCCGGGATCCACGGATCTTGCACTCTGATCCATGTAAAAGATAATCGGTTGATCGAGGTGATCGGAATTGGAATATTAAAGTCGTATTTTTTTACGTATGAATCGGAAGAATCGTTTCGGGCTAATGGCGTCAATCCATCCCCGCAGACGCATTAATTTACGCGGCAAAAGTTGTTATCCGTACGAACGCGAGATTCTTTTTCCTCCTATGGCGTCTCGATGAATGGGCCATTGTCCGATCTCGACGGGCCCGATACAATTCAACGCGGATCCTCCGCAACCGTTCCCACGTAGCAGCTCCGATTGAACACCCTCGAAACGGAAAGCGCTGCCGCCCTCTCCCGCCCCGAAGAAATTAATTCCTTTTCTTTTCCGCCACGGGTCACTGCCTCCGCGTCTCGGGCCGGGGTGCGACCGTCATTCGGGCATGACACATGTCACTTGCCCGTTTCACGCAGCCCTTAACAAATTCAAAGAGGAAGGAAAAAACCATTCACCGAAATTCCTATCGCGGATTAATTCGCTTCGCGTCGCTGTCAGCTGCACGGGAAAGGAGGGCGCACCGAAGGGTCGTCCGAAGTAATACTCCGAGGCGCGCGGCAGCAACGACGGCGGCCCCTCGAACCGCGGGCGGGAGCAGACGCCGGAGCGTCCCCCGGAATTTCCGACGCCGGAAGTCGGAAGTTTCTCGTGGCACCAGAGCACCTTGCGGAGCTGCGAAAACGCGATTCCCGCCGCCGACGGAATCCGAAACGTTCAAGCATTCGCTGCCTTCGGACGCGACACTTTTGCCAATGGCCGTGCCTTTTAAGCCAATGCCGAATATGGGGCTTCGTCGCGGCGGGCTCCGGATGCACCCGTCCCGAGTGACGTTTCCGCTTTCGCACGCGGGCCTCGTGCCCGACGTCCGCCTTTCGACGCTTCTTCCGCGGCCACCTCCCGGAACGACGGAGGCACCGCTCCGAAAAGCGTCGGCCTCGGTCGAACGCAACCGGCTTTGGGGAGGCTTCGGGACGCAATCCGGCATTCATCCCCTCCACCAAGCGTCGACGTCGCTTTAACGGACGCGCCTCCATTTTTTTCTCCGTAATTTACTCAAAAACGCCGGAAATGCTGCTTTACACCCGAATCCTCTTCCATTTGATGCAGACAAAGATTAATACTTCACTTTGTTTACGGATAAACCCAGGTTTGACGCGGAAGGTAATCGCATGTGGAAATTCGAGTTGAATTCGCCTGAAACAATTCATGTTTTAAATTACGCTGCTTACAGGCGCTTATTCGACGTTCGGTAATTGAAATGAATGATGGACCGCTTTTGTGAAATGCGCTGCGCGACGCTGCGCCGGCACCGAACGGTGCAGCGCGTCGGGAACGTTGCGGGACGCTGCGGCGAGTGCGGAGGAGAGCCCGAGGCTCGGGTTCGGGATTCGGCGGCGTCCACGCTTTCGCGACTCGCGGATCCGCGGCCCCGGTCGGACGGACCGGCGAACCGACGACGGGCCCCTCGACCCGGGACGTCGTCGGGGCGGTTTCCGCGGATCTCTCTCCACGTGCACGACCGGGGAACGATGACGAAGCGGATATTTTCGCGTTGCGACCGCTCTGCGGGGGCACGCCGAAAGTGCCCACTTTGCCCGTCTCCCCGCGAGCGAAACCGAGGCCTTGGCACGGACGCCGCGCTCCTCCCCGGGCTTCGGCTCGGGGGGACCGCGCGGGGGAGCGAAGGGGAAGCATTAGAGCCGCGATTTCCGAAGCTTCTTTTTGCATTTGGATTCCTGGACCGTGTCCAGCTTTTTCCGGGCGAAGCCGAGACGGGGAAGAAATATCTCACCCTTAGGGATTTCGAAGGGAAGAGGAGAAAAAGTTGGGAAACGTCCAAGGGGTGGAAATTTAATCGGAACGAAACCGGAGGAGATTTGAAAATTCCAAGTCAGGCGTGATTGATGCCTGCAGTCAGTGGCGCATTCGCGGCCCGCGGAACGACTCGCCGCTTCGGACGCCCGAACGCTTCCGCCCTCGTTCGGGGGCACCGCCAGACGGCGAAGGCGGACGGGAAAGGAACCTCGGAAGGCGATTCGAGATGAACGGAGAAACTTGGCGAAGCGGTGCCGGAGGCCGGCGCGGACGCTGCCCGATCCGAGAAAATTAAATTTTAATCGGGACGACCGCGAGCGTTCGGGCAAAGCGTTCCCGTCGGAGGGCAGGGCGGACCTGCCCGAACGACAAAACGGCGGAAACCGGCGGGGAACCCGCGCGCCGCGAGCGGCTTCTGCCACGTTTGCGCCGCGCTGGGTGTGCCCCTTTGTTACCGATCGCCTCATTATACTTTTGACAACCGGACCCTTCAATTACGCATAAATTAATCGTCGGCCGATCTCGGGCCGCACGAAATGCCGGTCGCGGACCGGAATTCGTTTGGTTCCCGACAAAGTTTCCTCGCGGTCTGCCTCCGATTAGCGTTAATTAACGGGCTACCTTCGAGGTGGCACTCGGAACCGCTTCCGAAGATTTATACGTCCGGCCTCGTCCGCCGAGACGTGCCCCCGACGTCCCCGGGTACGGGATCCCCGTCGGATGCGAAAGTGCGCTTCCGTTCGGCCCCCGTCTCCCCGAGGAGCCCCTCCAGGGAGGCCTTTTCCATTAATCATAAGGAAGCGTTCCCGCTGCACTTCTTCGCCGTTCGGCGACAATGCCGCGGCCCTTTTTTTTCGCCGCGATCGATGACGTCGAATGAAATTTGTCGACGAGCGAAAGGGAAGTGATTAATGAACGCGGCAGCGTCTCCTTCGTGAGATGCGATGACAAAACTAATTCGGAAGCGAGGATCGTCTTGAGGCCCGAAAAATTTTTTGTCTCCCTCAATTGACTTTTCCGACATCCCGCACCGGGCCCGGAAAAATTCTCCCGCGCCGGGACCCGGGGCCCTTCCCGCGCCGGACCGCGGGAACGGGGAAAAGCTGCGCAAAAGCTCGCCCGACACCGGGTCCCGAAACGTTTCATTTTTTATTTCCTTCCGAATAAAACATTTTAAACCGATTAGCAAGCGGCTCCCCCGGCTGCAAACGGGAAGTCAGCAGCAGATAACGAGAGCTTCGTTAATTTGCACGCGCGAAAAAAAAAACGGCAAAATAATTTTTAAGCCATTAACCGGAGAGGCAGGAAAAAAATGGTCTGCCTTGCCCTGACTGGCAGCCAGACCGTAACGGGTTTGGTCCCAGACGGTCTCATCGTCTGCAATTCGTTTTGTTGCCTGCCCTCTGCCCGGACGCCGTCTGCGACGCGATCCTCCGGAAAACCTCCGGGAATGCGGGGACCCGATCGCGGTTTCGAACCCGCACGGGAGCGGTACCTGCAGAACCTGCACAATCCGTCGGAAGCACCGACTCGGAACTGTCGTTCGGTTCGTGCCCGTGACGGACATTTTTATGCAGCCGCGTGGCGCGCATTTACGAGGCGGATTCGTTCGTCCCTTGCCCGCGTGCAATTCGAAACGTGGCACTATCTGCGTTTCCTTTTCCGCACGTTCCACGCCGAGCGGAGGAAGGCGATTTGTGGCGATCGCGCACGTGATTCCGCTTCCGTGTTTTTCGACGCGTGCGCGAGGACGCTGCCCGGAGCCCTCCCGTGCTCCGTCGGGGCACGGACCCCGTCATCCGTGCCGATTCGGCGTCGGTACTTACCCCAGTATCATTTTTCACTCCATCACCTGTGGCACGCTCCTCTGTGAACCGATTCGCACCATTTCCACACCGGAAGTTCACTCTAAAACGGTTCTCTTTCCCCACTTACACTTTTCCCGTCCCGGCGCGATCAATGTCCCATTCCTCCTCCTACTCGCGCATTTTGGTTCTTCCTCCGCCGTCGCAAACCTAAATTTCTCTGTCGGCGATTCGAGTATCAAACCTGATTTGAGGGGGAGAAGAAAAGTCCTCAAATTTGCGGTAAATACTTATTCGCGGTGGTCCGGAAGGTGTCACAGCCCCAAAAGGAGGAAATGCCTCACGGATACCTGACGGATGGGAAGGAGATTGGAAAATAAAAAGAATTCATGTGCGGCATGAGAAATGAGCGATCATTTTTGCATATAAATGCGTCGTGTGCGATATTTTTGGCGGACTGAGAAGCCGAAGCGGGTACGTTGCACGGGGGCAATGCGCACGTCAGTTGGGTATCGGCTGTCGTTAGGGGTTGGAAAAGGGGATGAAAGAGAGGCGGAGGGAGGAAGGAAGGAGCAAGCGACGTCAAATTTCTCTCCGAGCGAAAAATTTTCCGGTTAAACAAGCAAAATTTATAACGTTCGTTATACGCGATGTTAATTAACATGATAGCTGTTAAGTTTTGCTCTTTTAACCGTTTCGGATGCCGGGGAGAAAATTTCGCTTAATAAATAATTTTCTCCGGATTCTCCGGCTACACTGCTGATCAAGCTCTTCTTTTCCGCCATCCTCCGGCGCAATTGCTGTTCATTTATTAACGTTTTTTCCCCCCGCGCCCTCGGCCGGAAATTTTTGCACATCGGAAATCGATGCCGAAGAAAGCGCTTCCCGCTCCTTTTCGAGGGCGGTCCGGAGTTGGGCGCTCGAAATCGGGCGAGCTCTCAAATCGAAATTTCGCCGTTTTAAATTCAGCACTTTCAGGTTGCGCGATACTTACACGTACGCGTTTATTGCGGCACGTCGGGAGCCGCGACCGGTTGCCTAACCTAAACGTGAAACTCGGATATAAGAGCGAGGAAGGTCAAAATGTTTACGGCGATGCTCTAAAATGGTTTTCGGAAAATATTTTATAGAATTTTTTAAAATGATTACGGGTCATTATATAATTTTTAAAGTCAATTACAATAAATAGAACAGGTTAAAAGTGCGCTCGGTATTTATTGCACTCGAAAGAGCGATACAAACTGTGATCTGGTATGTAAATGAACACTCGAAGGCTTCGCCTTGACCGTAATGAAAGTGCTCGCATCGCACTGTCCGCTTCTTATCGGAGCCGAACCGAAGTGTCCGAATTCCTTCGGCACCCCGTCGAGCGGTCGCGGTGCTCGTTTCCCCGGCCGCCTTCGAATTTCCGCTGCGGATTCGCGCTGGTCGGCTGCCGCCACGTCTCCCCGGTCCGCACGCGCCACCGGACGGTTCCTCGGACGAGCGGGGATCGAGGGTTGATCACGTCACGTCCGCGTTCCCCGCTCGGAGGAGCGTTCGAGCATGCGGCGCTTCTACGCGTCGAAGCCGACCGCTTGTTTGCTTATTTTGCTTATCTGACGCTCCTCTGCAGTTCATTGGCACGACAGACCTCACCGAATGACACCAGATGCTTTTTATATTTCGTCATGTCGTGGCATCAGACTCCCCAGAGCGCGATGATTGTCGTTTCTCCATTGTTCTTCAATTATATATATATATATTTTTTTTTTTTTAAACGACGCTTTATCCGAGTGCTGCTTGCCTGCAGGAGGGGTGAGGGGTGGCTTTTACGACGCGGGTATTTCAATAATTTCCCGACGTCCTCCCCGGGTTTTTTCGCCCGCCTCCTACCGAATTTCCTCCCTCTGTTTTCCCCGCAATTGCTTTTCTTCTCCGGCGAAAGCGGACGGGAAACCAATTTCTCGTTCAATCTCTGTGCCTTCCTGTTGTCCTCGTCTTCTTCTTCTTCTTTTCTCGCCTTCCGACCCCCGCAAAATAACGACTTGTGCCCTTCGGCGATCGATAACCGCTTCCTCCCCGAGTCGCGCAAACGTGTGCTCCGCCCGGAAAGAAACCTGCAGCTTTCCACGGTGCCGAGTAGGGCAAACCCCCGTGCAAATAATTATTTAATATCCGGGTGCGCAATTTTGCGATCCGAATTCTGCAGTTAGCTGATGATAATAATAATGATAAATTTGAAAAACAAACATGGGAACGCGGCCCTCGGGCCGTGCGTATTAATTTACGTATAAAACGCGTACGAGAAACTGTTTGTCAGGGCCCCTTTTTTTACCATTCTAATTTAATTTTTACAATTTATCTATGTTAATGCCTCCACGTCGTTCCTCCTCTCTTTCCCGGGGGCACCAGGGGGGCACGAGCGGGGACGTGGCCGGTCGGTGTCACTCGTAGTATCTGATCGAGAACGTGCTTTACCCGAAATTATATACGGATTATATTTGATGTCTTATTAATATAAATGGAACCCGCTTATCCGAACGTAACGATTTTTTCTTTTTTTTTTTTTTTTTTTTTTTTAAGGGCTTTCAAGTTTATAAGTCGGTCGAATATCTGCCGCATTAAACGGATAATAATCGGTTAAACGCTCCAGTGCAAGAGACTTTTATCTTATCCGTCGCTTTTCACATCTCCACCGAATGGTTATTTATTATTCTCGTCGCATATTCGAAGTCTCCCCGATACGGAGCAGAGGCAATTAGTTTTTATTAATATTAATTTTAAGTGGGAAAAACTCTTTGTTGAACCAAATAAGGTTATAACGCATGAACGGCCTCAATTAACCGTAAAACGGTGACAAATTTCGTGTAGATAGAAAGGGGCAGATAAAACGGGGTTGGGGCCCCTTTGCCCTCGCCCGAAGCGACTCTCGACGAAGCCCCCGGGGGAGGAAGGGATGGAGGACCCACCCCCGGATGCGAAAATATGCCGCGCGGCGCCGGGGAAAGGGTGTAAGCGATGTTTTATGGTAATCGCGGAGGCTGCGCTTAATTCCCGGGATCGCGGAGCGAAAGTTTCGTACGTGCCTCTCGTCAGCAATCCTCGCATAGCCGCAGCGATTAGTCAGGCAGTTGCAAGACCTGATTTTTTTCTCTCTCTCTCTCTCTCCTTCTTCCACACTCACTTACATGCACGTCCCGCAACCCCCCCCCCGCACCCCGTTCTCCCCGCCCCCGCGGGATTCGTCCGTCAATATCACGAAAGCACGAAACGCTAAGGCATAACAATCCCCGCTATAGTTTATATCCAGCGAGTTGTTAATTACAGGGCCAAGCACGGAAACTAATGAAAAAGTTAGTTTGCCACCGGTTTTTAGATGAAATTGAAAGATTTACCAAGCTAATGCGTTATTATAACCGGGGCCGATAGTTTATGAGATTTGTGATTAGCTCCCTGACTTTTTGAATGGCATCGCTTTCGGAGGGTTCGGCCCGGGGGTGGGTTTGCCGTTCTTTTTTTTCGCCTTTTCCTTTTCGGACCGGCGAAAGCAACTTCCGGTTCCCGAAGCCCCGAAATCGCCCTTTTTCTCCGCTCAGCTTGGAGCGCTCCTTCGCGAGGAGTCATTCGCAATTCCCTTTCATCTTTTTTTTTTTTTTTTATTCGATGTGATCGGGCGCAGTTGCGCAAAGTGCGCCGGAAAAAAGGCTCGGCACCGTCCCCCGATCAGCAAAGCGATAAAGCCCGACGCTCGGACTGTGAAAAGCAGTAGAACAACATCTCCCAATTTGAAAGCATTAGAGAGAATTTATATGTTTGTGTTGCGATGAAAATCTTACGCGCACGTTATACGCATCACATTGCCCGATCAGAATATAATTAGATGTGTTACCGACAAAGGGCGTAATCCCGTTAAAAGGCATTGCATTACGGCAAAATATTACATATTTTTATGTAATAAATATTATGAAAAATGCAACCTGCTTTTGTAGATAGACGTTGCTAATGAGAGGGGAAAACGATATTTTGAGTATAACGTTTTTTTATATATATATATATATACACATAATAAAAACCGAGATTTATTTTACAGGTTTTGCGATTTTGTTGAAAGGAATACACCTATCTGTTCGATTTTTTTTTTTTTTTGTAAATGCGCGATTATTTTTATTTTTGCCCTTTGATGATCGTGCGAAACTTCAACGATGTCAGACCCGAGGGGATTCGGTGCGAGGTTTTTAAGGTTTTTGTGCGCCAAAAAACGACAGAGGAAGAGAAAATAAATAAGAAAATTACAGAAAGTCGAAGTGGACTCGCATGCGAGACGAACAACAACAAACGCACGTGGTTGCCTCGGATGAGCGTGCACACGAAGAGCGCTCGAAGCCCGCAGACGACGCGCACACCGCACTTTCGGACCTCCCGGTTGTGACTGCTCAGTGATCCGGGTTTCGCTCTCTCCTCTCTCTCTGTCTCTCTCCCTCTCTCTCTTCCCTCTCGGCCCGTCTCTCTCGTTGCGCTTCGACCGTCAGACGCGGGACACGGCCGCCTTCTTTCTCCTGCCACGACTTCGATCAACCCTTCGGCCTCGCGATTCGCGCTCCAGGAGCCCCGATCGCGGGCCTCCCCCGAAGGTTTTCTTTTTTTTTTTTCCTCCCCCTTCCCTCCCCCCCGGTCGCTCGTCCGCTGCAAAAAATCCAGGCGAAATTCTTCGTCCCGTCAGCGAGTCGACGCTCCGCGAGATGCACGCGTCGCGGGTGTTCGGCGTCGTAAACGCGATCCCCGGGACGCTGGACGTGGCTCACGAAAAGCCATAAATGGTCGCGACTCCTATTCGAATGCGAGTTTTTATATCCGTTTCACGGGGGAAAGGAAGGCAGATATTCTTCCCGGGGAATTTTTATGTGCCGCGTTTCATGCAATGACATCCACGTCTCCGATTTCCCTCCCAGCGGCATTATTTTATGCATGTATGTAACGGCCCCGCATTAGTTTCAGTAACAAAAATACGTCAATATAAGCGCTTGTGGGATAGGTTAAAATCGCCACAGGAATCCAACCAAGGATCTCTCGCCACACCCTGCATTCAGCAGCTCTCCATAATGCAAAGAAAGAAATAAATCAGTCGATACAATTCACGGGTTTTTTCCGTTCTCAGAAGCGTTTAACTTTTACAATTTATATATATATATATATATATATTACTGTGTACGGTTAAATATTTTAATCCTTAAATGTAAAACAAGAAAAGGGGCTTTAGATAAAGGAGAATACCTCTTTTGCTCCGAGTTGATACGCGTTGAGAAGATGCTTTATCCACGTCCGCTGGAGTTTGTAAACCATTTGTATTGTTAATGTGCGGATATTTATATGTTCACATGTTTTACATTGAAAGGGGTTATCCGAGCAATTTTGAATCGCTGCGATTTAGATGTTAGTTCGAAGCATCCGATTTGGGGAGCTGCAGCCGGGGGGGGGGGGGGGAGGTGGAGGCTTCTCTGGAAGGAAACGTTAAAAAAAGTTAAATAAAAACGAATCCGGGACCGGGGACGCGAAACTCATTTTCCTCTGCCTCCTAATTTCATTTAATTGTTCCGCGAAAGTTTTGAAAGCTTCAAGCTTACGGGCGGATTCAACAAAGCAACAGCAGAATGGGAATTACCGAAATGACTGGGAGCAAAGCCTCCGCCATAGCGAACAAGATCGTTACAATAACTTTATCCGTTTTACGATTTAAATTTAAAACGCTGTTCCCGCGGAGTTAGCAGCGCGAGGCGACGTCATTTTCCCGAGTCCCGACTGGGTTTGACTCCGGGCTCCGGAATCGGGAACGTGGCACGAGCGAGCCGCAGCGCCGACAGCGTCGGAGCTCGAACTTTCCCCCACCACCGCCGCTGCCGCGAGCGTGCAACGGCGATTCCGGAGGGGATTTTTTCTTTTTTTTCCCGGGCCTCGGACCCGGGGAGCGCACGCCTCAGAAGGAGGCGACAAAGGAAATTGCCAAGAACGCAAATTTATCTCAAATGGAAGGAAAATTCTAAAAAAACGTGGAACGAGGGAAAAATCCTCGTGGCAATGAGCCAGACCGTGGGGAGCGCCTCTCCCGTCGGCAGCGAAAGCGTCCGGATCTGCGGCGATCTCCACGTGCCGAACCGGCGGCGTGCAACCGGTTTTTCAGGGCGCTTCGCGTTCTCGCGGGACGTTCGATTCCCGGGGCGGAAACCCGATCAGCACAGCACCGAGGCAACACCCTTCCGCAACGGGAAGCGTTTCCCGACCCTCGGAGCGTTCCACCCAGTTTTTCCACAATCGAACGCCTGGGAGGACCTCAGCAGTCGCGTTTGGGCCGAGGGAAAAGCCACCGTCCGGGCCGCGACGCAACTCAACGTGCGCCCGCGTTTAAACCCCAGCAGAAGTCGGACGGGGCAGCAGATTATTAAACGTCATTCAGTTGATTTTTTGACGAAATAAATATTTCAAATCGCCGCATTTGTGTACTTAATATAAAATCGGAAGGACGCTCGTTTACGCATGATATATGGATATTATAAAAATCTTTTAGTGGGCAAATCAATTCGGCCTGCCTCCAAATTAAATTTTCTTAAGTAGTCGGACATAATGGTTGCGGCGGAAGGCCCAAAGCCGGATTTGTAAAACCAGATTCGATGCGTTTTATACACGTATAAAAACCCCGCGATCTTCGTAATATGCGTCTATTAGCATTGTCATATAATAAAGTCCCTTTTGGTTATTTATATCTGTCACGATCGCATGAACCTTTTTTGGTTGCCAATTTATTCATGTGCAGTCGGAAATTTCGTATGCGAGGCCTCCCAACGCTTTTGCCTTATTTTTTTTTAATCCGAATTTTATTTATTTAATCGCCGAGTGGAGCTCGGCCATTGTCGAGTGCATCGTTTTAATTTATTATGTACGCATTTACGTAAAAGTTTCGTGCGAAACGTTTCAGCGCGAAGGCGAACCTTAAAAACTTCGTTTCAGATTCATTCTGCGTGCACGGCCCGCACCGTTGGCGATCGAGGCCCGGATGGTCCGGTCCGCTTGCTCCGCGAAGGCCGCGATCGTTCCCGGAAGGCACCCGCGGAAGCGCCGGAATCTCCTGCCACGTTTGCATTCTCCCGCCCGAGGGGGGCAGGTAGACGGGACGAGCAACCGGGAGCCCGGAATTCGCCCCTTCGGGGGGCCCGGGCCCAAAGTTTTCCTATTTTTTTTTTTTTTAATCCGAAATAATTTTACTTTTCCGCCGAAAAGTTTAACGCTGGCGCGAAGGGGATCTCGCCATTTTCGGCTGCAACAGCTGCTGGAGGAGCCCTCTCGGACCTCTTCTCCGCAAGCTACGAAACGAAGAAATAATCAAGAGAAATGGAATATTGTATTTGTTTCCAGCGGACGAACGCCATTTGGAAAAAGTTATTTTTTTTATTTATTTCTTGCCGACGAATGTTACGGTTCGAATTTTTACAAAAGAAAATAAAAAAAATAATAATAATGAAAACATCTTCGTATGAAAGTTTTGTAATTGCATACCATATAACGAATATAACCTAAATAATTTCCTTTTTTCTCTCTCTCTCTCTCTATGGCCTTCGTCCTGTAATGGCACGTTAATTATTGTTCCAGCATCAGCTTTGCATATTAGTGGGTTCGGCCCATTTTCTTAGATTTATACATAAACCTGAGTTCACATACCTCCCACAGAACGAAAATTAATCTTTGTGCATTATTTGAAAGCTGTAAAAGAATCCGAATGATCAAACGAGTGGAAATTTGAATGGAATTTTGGACGTGGATCCCTCGCACGAAATAAATCTATCAAATGTGAATTTCGCTGCGAGGGGGGTAGGACGCGAATGGAAGTACAAGGAGCGGTGGAGCTTTTTATTTTAAAGCTATAAATAAAGTCGTAGACCCAAGAAAAATATTCTATCATTCATGTGGTATAAAAGAAAGAAAAAAAAAAAGTTTTCTTTTTATTTTATTTTTTTTAATAAGTTTATGAACAGACGGATTGAAACAAAACGACTTTTGTTAGTGAGAACTTAAGTGTGATACGCATACCAATGCGGTGTGCTGAGGGGCACTTCAGACTAACAAATTTAAATCAATTCCAGACGCTAAAAAAAAAAAAAAAAAAAAAAAAAAATTGTTGAATTTCGACCGGAAAGTTTTTTTTGCCGCGCATTGTCGATTCCAGAGGTTACGCAAAAGCCGCGGATTGTCCATAAAACCGGAATATTTGAAAATGTCTTTCAAGCCGATTGCAAAACTTGGGAACGGCAGGGCCTCCGCGTTAACATCGGGACCGTAACGTGGCACGAAATTTCAAAGGACTCCTCATATAAAATGACCGCATCAAGGATCAAATTCGGCATGAATAATCCAGTAAAATAGTGTTATTCTACCATTAACAAATCGCATTCTCGGGTTGCTAAGCTTAAGATTAGACCTCGCTGTATTTTGGTTAATAAATCAAAAGGGAATTCAATCATTCTGGATGTATTAAATTTTGAACCGACCGGGAAAACTCTCGCACCCATAATAATATTCCGGAGTTAAAGCATTAGGAGTGGGTCGAAAACTGACTCGGACGACTTCGATTCAAACCGCTGACCACAAAGTCCGAATGGAGCAGCGAATCGTTTCATGGGTAGATGATTAATATTGGAGTGGACTGAGGCAAATCTACGGGTGGCGGGTCCGGAATAAGTTTGGTCAAGACTCCCCCAACGGACTCTTTGTACCCCCATCGGACCGATGTGTTCCTGAACTCTTCCCGACCCCGCCATTATTTGGAACGTGAAATTTTCATGTCGATATCCTTGCAGCGGAGCTTTGAACCGATTTCGGATGGAGGTTGGGCCTTTTACCGGCTATTGAAGTCCACCTCCCCGCGGTGCCTTAATCACCGATCCACGTGAGGCTCCATCCAATCCGATGAGAAACGAAAAATGTAAATAATCTTTCATTTTCATATTAATTTAAAATAACTTAGAGCTGAGGCTCGCTCGTGAGACTTACATTTGTGGGTGCGTTACCGGTAAATTTATAATAAAGTGTTAAGAAAAATAAATTAAGTCATTCCGGAGCACGAACCAATGCTCGGATTTCACATTTTTACCTTTCTCGCTATTTGCAATTCATTAAAAGCATTGTTGAATTTGCATTAGAAAGATTCGTGGACGAAAATTTTCACGAGGACGAAAAAAAATAAAAAAAAAAGAGTCAGGTTTTTGTCGGGTATTTCTCAGGCGCGGAGGCTTCGGTAGCTGTAATTCGTACCTCAAGGATGAATTGGCATCGGACGAAGAAGTTTTCTTCTTTCTAATGGACCATTTCCACTCGATAAGTGCCTCCGAGTTCAAAAGTCAAACATAAATGACGGATTGAGCCAGAAATCGCATTAATTAATTACTATAATAGCCTTGTGGCATGACCATGAATTGAGATGAATGCATTGAAACCATGATCTGCGGAAGTGCATTCATAATGCACTAAATCACGATGGGGAAAGGTGTGAACTGATGTGTTACCGAGGTGTATATTAACTCCTTTAAATAGGTTTTGAAAAAAAATTTAAAAAAATGGGCGATCGCAGATTTTGGCCGATTCCCGAAGGATGAGACGAGCAACCTGCCCGACCGTATGGCAAAAGCGCAGGATTATGTTTAAAGTATCGAAAACAACGAAGAAAAATGTTTGCTGGTCTCGCAAGAGAAAAAAAAAAAAATCTTGCACTTATTAAAAATTCATTCATCAGAAGCTCTCTCACTCTGTAAAATAACAGGTCCGTGGCGTTTTGGAAAGCATTACGGGAATTGATACATAACCTGGTTCATAAATGGCACAGCGTACTTTAAAATATGAATAGGTGACACGTTGTATGTACGTACGATAAATGGAAGCTTCGTTGATCCCGTGTCACCTTTCTAGAAGTCAAACGAATTCTATTTTACATTTCTTTTACAATTTCTGCGATTCCCTACTGCACCTTCTTCTTAATCGACTTGGACCTTGCATGTAAGGAAATTCAGACAATTTTAAATCCGATGCTTTTTTTTTTTTTTTTTTTTACTGCATGCGGAAAACGTAAACATGAAAATTAATAATTCCGAGTTGTAAATTCAAAGGTGTTAGTTTGACCATCCGCATCAATTAAATAAAAAACGTCAATAACAAAGGCCCATACAAAGTAAATAAATAATTAATCTCCGGAATGTTTTCTTTAATATTTTTCCATTCGCTGTGAGTGTTTTCTTTTTCTTCGTAGTTTTTACGAAATGAAAGCACTGCCTTTGTGATTCATTTGTTCGGTAATGAATTACATATCGAAAAATGAAACTTTCGATGGCATGCGAAGAGTTCCGGACATATCCCAAGTGGATTTTAAAGTGTTTTCATTTCGAAAGTCCACTTCTTTATTTATTTATTTGTCGCGGTCCCTGATAGTCGAGGGAAAACATACCTCGCGCTCAGGTATTCAGATGTCAACCTCAGTTTGTTCAGGTATCGAAATTTTTCATCCATTCTTTTCGTGCAAAACAGGGATTCCCTTTGCATCTGATTTACGAAGAAAATTACGCTTTTTCAATTCTTGGAATTTGTTAAGGATTTAACGCTAAATCGGGTTTTCGTCTTCGGGAATTCCCATCCAAAATTCTCTTAATTCGCGGAGGCATTTCCAATTTCCCTCCCCCCCCCCCCCGTGATCAGCTGTTATTTTCAAGGATTCTGCTTCGGGGCCAAGGTCAAAATTATTTATGTTGACATAAAATCAGCTGTTCCTTATAATTACCAAGGAGATCATTAATTTCGCTTCTTTTTCAGGCCGAGAAACGTTCGAAAATTTCCAACAAAAATGCGTTCGTAAAAGAGCAAACTTAAGCTCGCGAAGGAAGGAAAAAAAGAAATGTTTTTTTTTTTGTCCAGTTTGTCCAGAAGGAAAGAACGGACCAAAATCCGAGGAAAAAGATGGAATTTTTTCGAGTCCGGGCAAACGTTTCAAATTCCTTGACGATTTAATTAGTAACGAAAAGAAAGTTCAGAATGTGGTGGAGAAGCAGCGACAGAACCTGTCCGTAATTCTCATGAATTATTTCGACACTCAGAATGCGTCGCTTTGGGTATTCCACTTGGACCATTGTCCGAATAATAATTTTTTATATTAACAGTTTTCTCGGTAAAACTATAAAAAAACTAATATTAACTAATTTAATGTGTTAAGAAGTTTAAAAAAAAAAAAAGTTGCTATCCTTGCTTGAGGTGAATGCGGTTATAATAACAACGTGTCATTATTGAAGCTGCTTCAGTTTCAGTATAAAATATTAATTGGATATTCGAGAGCGTAAATGAGAATGATGGACTTTATAAATTCTCCCTTACTCACTTTTATGTCGTGCTGTGGCTTGGTTTAGCGCATGCAATTCTTCACTTACTTCGGCTTCAAATTTAATATCCGAAAAACTCTGCTCTAAACCCTCCTCTTTTCTTTTGAAATAAATTCTGGGCTCCAGGAAGACTTACTTCGAACATTGCATTTTCGTTCGTTAAACGAAGGATGAGCAGGCAAATTGCACAAGACCGGAGTAAGTCCGACTTCCGATTTCCGAAAATTTGCAAGACTTATCATTCAAATCTCACAGCAGCACGGTTTTGGTTCGTGAATCGCATTCGCAGCATCCAAAGTTACGGGTGCTGCCGATGCTGAACGCGGTTTGAAATTTATGGCCGGGGATAATGGCTCGGATACTGGATTCTCATTATATGTCACTCTCTGGCGCTGCATCGGCTGCACGTTGGCTTTTGCCAGGGGAAAATAATAAATTAAACAAACAGCCGGTCGATTATGGCGTAAGTGTGAATTATTCTCCGGGTGAGTGACTTGAATCAAATAGTTGAATATTTTCAATGGGAGGCGTTGGAAGATTGTCAGCTCGGAAGAGTCGGTGCCACGAAGTGCCGCGAAGCACGTGGAGCGATTCGAGGATGCCGTCGTTGTCTGCTGTCACTTTCGCGGGAGGAGAGGCCTCGTCCCGTTCGCCGGGAATCCCCGAATCCGTTCCCGTGCAGCAATGGGACACGTCTCTCCATTTCGGAGCTCCTCAATGAGAGAGAATGACTATGCAATGTTTTGGTGATTAAATTTTTTTTTTTCCTATTCTTTCTCATTGCATTAATGCCCAAGGAGAAATATTTTTCTAGCACCGTGATTGCCGCATTCGCCCTCGTGTCGCTTTTTTCCATTCCGGGATGAGGGAATAAATCCCGGAATGCCCACACAAGGCATAACTCATTTCTCATTTCCCCGTCCGCTTTTCCATTTGGTATTTAATTATTTTTAAGTAATAAACAGATAAAATCGACATAATTTATATGGGAGATAAATTCTTTCAAAATTACCATCTTCCACTTGATTTAGGAGATGGAATCTCGAGTGAAACTCAATATGGAAGATCAAAATGAGTCGCTGCATTTCGAGGATTAAGCACTTTGCGACTGCCCAACGCGAGGAATCCAAAACGCATTTCGCTCCGGACAGCGTTTAACTGGAAAAACAGAATTTTCACGTCGACGTACCCGAATATATAAACCAATATCCGCAAAAACTAAATTATTCCTTTCCCCGCTTGACCCGTTCCGTGGTCTCCGGATGAAATTATTAATTCCACAATCGCAGAGATAAAATATACATAAAGGAGGTTAAAATATAATCCTTTTTTATTGGCAATAAATCCATTTACGTTAAATACCTCTCAGCAGCTAATCTCGCTGAACCATGCTATGGTTCTTTTGTTTGAAACGAATGTTTCGTTCACTGCGTGGTTTGTCAGAAAAAAAAAAAAAAAGAGAGCCAAATCCACTTTACTTCGGTTTTCCTTCCATTCCGGAACATTCGACTTCAGAAATCAGAGTTTTTTTCTTTTTTTTCGGATCGAGTTCCGAGACCGATGCCAAGGCGCGCCCGAAAAAGACGGGAAACCCAGCCCGTGCTTTTCTAGACGTAAAAATTGCGTTCATCCCCCCGGCAACCGACACATGCTCCGAAGCGATAAATATGTTGAACAAGATATAAACAATCGTCTAATTAACTTCTGCCGCAATAAATTAAACGGGTCCGCGAGAGGTCGGCGTTTCGGGGATGGCATTTTATTATTTCATAAGTGGAAGAAAGAGGGAGGCAGCGGAAAGGGAGGGAGAGAGAGAGAGACGGGAAAGGCGAGTTAACGACGGCCCGGGGTTGCGAGTTCGACGCCCCGGATGCCGACCCGCTCTCCTGCCACGTTCTTCCCCCACGCACGGAAGACGGGCAGCGCGTCAACGTCGCACGGTGGCGTTTTCGAACTTCAACCGATTTCCGCTTGACCGGGGCATTAATTGTTACGGAGCGTAGTCCGAGACTGTAACAAATGCGATGCGTAAATGAATCGGATACGATATTCATGATGAGTAATTTTTTAAATAAGCGAAGAAAAATGATAAATATCTCAAGCTATCAACGACCATGTTTAACATGAGAAAGAAAAAAAAAAAAAAAAGTTCGATTATTATTTAAATCGTGAGATGATGTTAACGACGACCTTGGTTCAACTACATGACGTGTAATGAGGGGTGATCAGGATTTTTCTGTTTCCACGATGCTGCCAGCGCATCGGAGCGGTCCGGGCGAAGGCGCGGCACCTCCGGGGCCAGAATTTCCGCGTCCGAAAGGGGGGGGGGCGCTTCTCCCTCCCTCCCCCCCGGCAAAAAAATCCCGCGGCGGAGCCCGGGAAACGTGAGAAGATGGACCGTCCGCGATATCGCACAAAAATTACAGTGATTAAAATTCATAAATTTCACGTCGTGAGGCGAGCCGGCGAGGCCCAGCCCCAAAACGGACGTGGTTGGGTCCCGCCGGTGAATGGGCATCATCCGTTCACGTCGAACACGTGTCAAGGTGGCCACGACGGCCCGGCTCCCGAGGTTATGGGACTCTTTGCCCTCGGAATTAGCATATTCCGCAGTGTCCTGCAGTTTTCCGTGCGTGTAAACTTGAAGCCACGGCCGTCACGCCCTTGCCACACGTCCGTCGAGACACTCGGGGCAGAATTTAAAAACCCGGGGCTTAGGTCATTGTCGAGCCTGCGGGAGGGGGGGGGGGAGGGAAACCGAAGTGGTTCGCGTGCAAGAGCTGCCGGGGCCCCGGATCTCGGAGGCCTCGCGCCCGAGCATATTGCGTTAGAAACTTACGGTGCGAAAGGCAAGCTCCCAGTAAACCGACCGCGGTTAATTAACCCATCGAAGAATTTCATTCTCTTTTTCAAAATGGAAGATTCGAATTGCTCGAGTCCGAAGTTTAAAAAGAGGTTTTTGACTTGATTAATATCAAAGGGAGCGCAATTTGAATCCGGTATCCCCGACAGCTTACCGAAATTTTGGACCTTTCTCCTGACCCAAGTCGGTTGACGAAAGGTATTTTCGGGCTTCAAAGGGGCAATTTTGAGTTTTTTTTTCGCTCTCCCGGAGAAAACCGACGGTTTGCTGTCTGTACGAAAGCAAACGCACATCATCGACTACTTTTATTCTTCCATTCGAAGGATGTTTACGATTTCGCTTTACATCTCTGCTTGGAAGCTTAAAATGATTCTGCATTCGTCAGATGTGAGATTTTGTACATAATCCAGAGTGTGGAAATTTAAATTTTCAATCCCACATTTAACGCCGTCCGACCGGGGAGATTTGACTCTTGCTGTGATACCATCTACAAATCCGTTTTTATGTGCCTGGACCTTAAGTAACATATTCTGTCGGATTTACTCGAAAATACGTCCCGGTACGCGGGGACACAATGGAAAATGTTGGTTTTTTGCCTCCCCCGCGCCTTCCGAGGACCGTCATTCTCTTTATTTATTGCGTTCGAAAAATAATCTTTCAAACAAATTATAAATGATAACATACGGTTTCGTTTTACACATATTTACCTACTTTTCCTCTTTTTTTTTTTTCGCTCCCAAGATAATTTCGTAAAATTGCTTTGTTTCTGTGGCAGACGATTCGAGACCGCCTCAACCCATGAATCACATGCAAAGAGACGCGTGAAAAAGTTTGGGTCTCCTTATGGAGATGCACGAGTGGATCATTAGGCAAAATATCTCAAGTTCTTTTACCTTCCTCAGACACGGATCATTAATAATTGTAAAAAATTATCTTTATCACTATAGAAAGCTAGGGTTATAATTATACGAGAGGGCAGTCATGCACGTTCACGTTGGATGTACGAAGAGTCTGCTCCTTCCCGTCTGCGGGCCCGGCAGAGAGGTGGATTTTCCGTCTCTGACGCGGCTGGACGGTGCCCGCCGTCGTCCGACGCGGTGGGGGCCACCCCGTCCCGATGCCCGCTTCATAAGAGCCAGGATATCTGATTGCGCGGGAACAGCGCTCGCCATAAACTGGAGATACAAAGACAATAAAAACGGCCCGAGAGACGTCCCAAACAGCCATAAATCATGGCATTCTGATTTCTTTGGCTTCATGATCAACGCAATATATCAAGCAGCGAAGGAGAAAGTCTGTGATAAATCATTTTAATGTTTATACAATAAAAGTAATAACGTAATTAATGACTGGCGGTTAATGGTAGCCGGAGAGATGACATTTTGTGGTTAGGAGATAAGTCTCGTGGTTGCAGAAGATATTTTCATTAGGAAACCGGAGCGGGACGCCAGGAGAGACGCCGCCGATCGAACCTTAAAAACCAACCTGAATGAATAAAGGGAACCGTGCGCGGCTTCGGGGTGATTTTTGGTTGTCGCCCACTTACGGGTCCGCCATTAATCCGCGACAAAAGCCTCGTTTTCCCGAAACAATTTCGCGATTTACATCTTTTCCGCAATAAGTTGAAAAATTTTCCGTTCGTTTTTCGAATCTGGAACGGGAAAGCTCTCCATTCCGAGTGTTTACGCGGGAGTGGAATCATCCCCCGGGGTAACTTCTTCCGACATCTTTCGCCGCTGAAAATGAAAAAAAAAAAAAAATATCTCAGCCTGGGATTTTACGGCCTCCCGTGATTTATGGGAGGGAAGACGGTTCCGAGGAACGTCCTCGTCGCGTCGGACGATAATGCGTCTGGAGAAAATTCGGGAGCCTCTCGCGGTGACGGATGTCAAAACTGCCCCGAAAATTTGGGACGCAAACTTATTACCCGAAGCATCTCGAACCGGGAGATTCGTAGGCTCCCCGGAGGCGAGCGTCGAATTTTCGCGACGTCCCAGCGTCCGAAGGAAGGCGAACGATAAAACTGTTGGGGGGGGGGGTAGGAGGGGGATTTTGACCCGTCGGATCTTTGATTGCTTCCGCAGTCGAGGACGAGTCCGCCCCCCACTCTCCCCGAACGGCGCGAAAATCCCGGAAAACGCGAACCGGGCTTTTCCGAACGGGCGCCTAAATCGCGGCTTATGCAACTTGCGACGCGCCCGTGCGCGACAATTGCTTACATCCCTGATGCGAAACGTTAAAAGCGGGAAATTTCCTGTCGCGCCTTCCGCCTTGACGATTTCCCGGTTGCGAATCGCCTTTTAAAGGAACACTGACGGAGCCGGAAATCTTAGCCGGCAGTTCTTGCTCGATGGAACAATGCGCGAAGAGTAGTTTGGTGCCACGTTCCGGCGGTCAACGAAAAGGCATTGAAACCTTTAAAATGTCGGTCGTACATCGAATTCTTCGATTTTCATATTGAAAAAGTTAGCTTAAATTTGCCGTAACTCACCGGGAGAGGGCAACTCCTGCCGTTTCAATATTTTTGCAATAAATTCATATAAATATTCAATTCCGGTAATAATATCTTAATATATATGTAATTTCAAAATATTTTATTTTTCGTAATGTCCAGTAATAAAAATTTTCTAACTTAATGACTTAATCTCTCTTTAATTCTTAATATTTATATGTACATATATGTGAGTATTCTAAAATGTGTAGTAGCGAATAACCGATTATGCTAAGTTTCCTATTACGAGACCCGGGGATTTGGCTAATGCTCATTATCTAACAACAAAAACGGAACAGATGTAAAATATATACGACGCAGCTATATGCGTTTTATAGTTTCATTATGCGAACGAAATGAATTTCAGAAATGTCTACGAAAACAATAACGTGAAACTTTTCGAAGTGGAATTTTATGTATTTTTACGGGAACGGGGAGGGAGTTACGATTTATTTGTTGCTTTTTTAACGTCAATATGATAAAATTAAAAACCTGAAGCTCAGTCGGGGAAATGAACCCGGGAATAATTTGAAAATGCCATTTACGAAAACGGAAAAAGGACAGAAATGCCTACTCCAAATTATTCGACGGCGACATTTAAGAAAGAAAATCGAGGAGCGAATTGCCCTTTTGGCGAAGCGGATCGAGTGGAATTTTTCCGGGTCGAAGCCAAAAGGGAGGACACCACCAAAAAGGACGTTTAAGGCTCGAACCTAAAGCCGAGTCCTTAGATTTCCTTTTCGGCGCGGTGCGAGAACTTCTTCCGGAAGGTTTTCGTCCATCAGAGTCGATCCGGATATTTTCAGGTACCGGAGGCTCGGCAAAAAACATCAGAGCTTTGACGAAAGAGGAGAAATCTTTCTCGCCTCGAGCAATCCCAGAGGAAGAGTCTTGCGTTCAGCACAGCTCCGAGTTTCTGTCCACGCTGTCGAGATCCGTCGAGCACGGGAACCTCTGACCGGATCCCGGATCGAAGATGAGCTCCTCCGACGGCAGAGCGCCCGCCATTCTCATTCGATCCCGAACCTGGAAAGGAAAATCTCCGATGAAGCGGAAGTCGCACGCGAGACGCCAATCCCACATTTTTTTTTTTTTTTTTTTTTTTTTTTACGCTCATCCACCTTTTCGACTTTGTTGAAAACCCTCAGCAGGTTCAGTCCGGCCACCTTCCGCAGGTCCTCCTCGCTCCAGACTCCGCTCCTGAGGAGCTCAGCGAAGAGCTCCGGATACATGGAAACGTCCTCCAGGCCCCGCGGAGTCCTGGAAATTCGTCAACCGGGAAAAGCGTTTGAATCGAAGAGCGAAAATTTCCCAAAAAAAGAAGGGAAAAAAAGGCAGGAAAATGCCCTGCCGGTGACTTACTTGTTTATGCCGTCGAAATCGCCGCCAACGCCGACGTGGTCCACCCCTATCCAGTTCCTTATGTAGCTGATGTGCTCTGCAATGCCGCACAAGAACATTTTAAGGCGCGCGTTAAAAGATTTTCGTCGCGGAAGGTATGCAAACGATCCTACTTTCGCAAAATCCGTGCAGGTTCGCACGTTTTTACCTATCGCATCCAACCGGACTACATATGCGTATTTTAAGGTGTTAATTACTATAATATACATTCGATATAACCGCCCTGACCTGCCACGTCGACGACCGACGCCTTCGCCCCGCATTTAACGAACTGGTTGTAGAAAGTCACCATGACGATGCCGTCGTTTTTCGCCTGGAACGACAGGAAACGGAGTCACCGGTCGGCGCAAGACGTCCGCCTGGATGTCCACGACAGAAAGGGCTTCAGCGGGGATGATTAAAAAGGGAAGATTAAATAACAGGCAGCGGTGTTAACAACGTTTTAATTCTTAATAGAAATTAGCGTTGAATAATTTAAAGGTTTCCGCGATGCGATGCGGGCTGCGTATTTAGGTTTAGCGTTGTTTTATTTTCCATCCGGGTAATAATTAATAAAACAATTAAACTTTGTTCATCGTCATAATTGGGGTTCATCTTGCGCTGGTGGCTTCATTTGCTTCCGAGCCCCATCAGCTAACTTTTTTCATTATGGAGCCACCCTCAACCCTTTTTTAGTTTTTCTCTTTCTTTTTTCGGTTCATTATAAAAGTTTTTAATTAAATATCTGGGCGGAAAAATTCCGGGGCCCCAGGCGAAGGCGCCCTCTCCTTCCTTACCACCAGCTTCAGGATGTCGTCCGGGACGTTTCTGGACGTGTTGCACAGGGCGTGCGCGGACGAATGGGAAAATATCACCGGGGCTTCGGTAACCTCCAGGACGTCCCTCATGGTGTTGAAGGAGGTGTGGGAGAGATCGACCATCATGCCGAGCCTGTTCATTTCCCTGACGACGGCCTGAAAGCATCGAAATTCGGAGTCAGTCAGTTGACTCCCGGGGGGGGGGGGGGGCGGAAATCCGCTCCGGCGGTTGTCGAACGCCCCTCCACCCGGGGGTTGCGGGCAGCGGCACATAACCGGGATCGCCGGCAAAAAAGCGAACGTTTCCCCTTGGACGGGGCTTCGGTTCTTGGTTAATTTTGCGCGGGTTCCTTTCGAAATCCTCCCCTTCGCCGCCAAATTCGCTTGACCGTTACACCCCCGTGGTTTCTGCCCCGACCTTTTCGCGCGAGATTTTTCTCCGCGCCATCATCCGCGAGGCAATTATCCGCATTCGTTTGCCGCTAACGGATGCATTAGACTAATTGGAAAGGGTGTCCTTTTAATGCAAGACATGATGGCAAAACCTTTTGCCTGAGGGAACTTTTAAGATAATTTCATCCGATTGCGTTTTAGACAAATTGCTTTTCGAATAAGCGTGCGCGAAATATTAACATTTTCACGTTGTTTCCTTTTTTCGTTTTTTTTTTTTTTCAAACCGGCACGGTTGGATTTCCACGTCTCCCGGAACGTGCACTTACTTTGCCGAAGGTGGTGAGTCCTCCGTTTTGCGGAAACTTGTTCCTGTGCTCGACCGAGGAGGAATCCGCCCACGGCGTGCTGCAGGTGTGCGTCAGCGTCAAATACCTGACCCCGAGATCGTAGAATATCCGCAGTATTGCCAGGCTGTTGCCTATGGAGTGTCCTCCCTCCACCCCGATGAGGCTGGCTATCCGATTTTCCTGGTGCGCTTCCAATATTTCTGTAAAAATTATGAAAAACCGCGGTTAATATCCGCCGGGAAGAGCTTTGGAGCGGCCCCTCTCGTCGGTTTTTCGGATTTTCCGGCAAGCCCGAGGAAAATCGTAAAAATCGGCAAACAAAAGCTTCGAAAGACCGTAAAGACGTGCCGTCGTTCGGTCCATGCTCCTCTTTTCAGAGGCTCACGGAGAACTGCTTACCGGTGGCGGAAGTGGCAAATTTCAGGTAGTGGTTATATTTTTCGATTAATCTCTTGATTATGTCGATCTGTTCGAGAGTCAGTTGAACGGCGTTCAAGTGCTGAGACTCGCACGGTACGTAGGCGGCCCAAAATTGTCCGCCGATCATTCCCTGCTTCAGCCGGGGAAGATCCGTCTGGGACCAGGGACTCTTCGACCACGGAGCGAGGGACCTCAAATCGGAGTTAAGGTTGAAGTCCCGAAGTCTGTTGTGAACGAATTTCCGGATGTTCCACGGCAAATCGTTGTGCCTGCAAAAGCGAAAAAAAAAATCTCAGTTTCAATTTGCCCGGACTAATGATGACGGGCCAGGAATCCGATCGAGGATCCCGCCTCTGCTCCGGGAGCGCCGATTCTGCGGCCACGTCTTGCCGGATTTGGCCTGGCTAATTTTCAAAATTTACGCGTTGTCTCCCGCCCCGCGGCAGATCCGATGCGCCCTCGAACCGATCGTAACCTGTTGGAATTATCGATTTTGCGTCCCGTTTTGAAAAGAATTATCGGTGCGTTACCCATCGATCAAGGGCACTTCTGCCAGTATCCGCTTGGCCAAGTCGAGTCTTTCTCTTGCCGATCCGCTGCTGTCCAACCGGTAGCCATTGGTCACACGGTATTCCTTCTGATTGAGGAACGACAGAGCGGTGAGAAGAAGAAGCACCAGGTACTCCGAGTTCACGCTCATACCTGAAACGACATGAGATAGCACACGCTTACGATGTTTTATCTGGGTAAATGACAAAAGCAGATAATTCCGTCTGAGTAATGAATTTTAACTGCAAAAAGGCGTTAGCGAGTGAAATATTTGCCAAGGAACGCCACCGGGTATAAAGCAAGAACAAGATTTTTGAGTTATAACTCGGAGAGGTCGCAGGAAGTTGAAAAGGTTAAGGCATTCATGTTTCTTCTGCTCTCAGGATGATCCTTCCCGCACCTAATCGCACGTTGAACATATTAATGTGGCTTTTGCTTTTACCTCTTGGTGCTCCTTGGATATCTCGGACTGTTTCGCATCGCTTTCCCGGCATGCCTCAAACTATCCCCGCAGCCTTTTTTTACCTCTTCCCTTTTGCGCCTCCCCCGGAGGTTTCTCGGGAGCCCTTTCGATTTCAGAGCTCTCGTTTTCTTCTTCCCGCCCCCCCCCCCGACTTCAACCCCAAACAACAATCGCATTGCACGCAAGATAAAATTGTTCGAACGCAGTAAATTATTCGGATACTAAGGCAGAGAACACAGCGGATAAAGATCCGAAGGAAAAAAGGAAAAGGGAAAATGTATGCCGAAGGGATTTGGCTCGGAAAGAAGGCAGAAATGATTTATACACTAACATAAAAGATTTGAGAGAGCTTAGGCAAATGATTGATGGCGGAGCACACGACGTAAGGAGAGCTGTTGGGGCGGCAAAAGGCGGCACGAGCCTTTCCCGAAAGGCTCCGTTTTTGTCTTCCTCCTCGCGTCGCCAGGCGTTAACGGGGAAGGGCGGGCGATGTCCGAGGAAACGTTCTCCAGAAACCGGACGGAGAAACGGGAGGAGGCATCCCGTCGCCTGCTCGGCATGCCCACGGCAGCTCAATGTAACGCATTTTCGGCGGAGACGTGACGGGAATGCGAAAGGGAGGCGCGGAATTTTCCGGGGGCAGCCCTTTGCCGAAAGCGGCGCGGCCGAGGGATCTTCCCACGTCCGGGAAAAGGTCGAAATTCCGCGCATCGGACCTCAAAGCGGGGACATGCCGCACCCCCTTGGGGGTGGAAAACTGTGGCCGAAAAGCATCTCCCGCATCCTCAGGGGAGAGCTTCCCGTATCTTACGGCTTTAAACTTTTATTACGGGAAACTCGAACTTTCCGATCGGCATCGTGTCCGCACAGCGGACAACGTTCTCGTCTTACGCGGATCTCTTACGTTTCGGTCGTTTTGAAATCGGATAAATGCACGTGTAAATTCAGAAACACGCAGAAACAATCAGCGGCCAAATCGCTTACGGTAACAAATTTACACGTACAGCAGCGGGAGTTATACATGTATAAAATTACAGTTTTGCAATCTAACGGGTGAAGGAAACAGTATCGCTCACATACATAAGCGGATGAAATATTTTTATCTTAAAGTTTACATGCATGAAAAGGAACAAACGTTTACATCTTAATATCGTCTTATGCATTAATCCCGAATCGGAGGGATGAAAAATCTTCGTTCCCGAAAGGGTTTTCCATTTGGGAGCGGAAAGGACTTCGGTGTCCGGGGTCGATCAAAAAATCCCTTTACAATTTTCGCCCCGGGCATTATTCGAAATTTCGAGTCCTCCCCGGATCCGCCATCCCTTCGGCGCTCCTCGCGATGTCCTCGTCTTCCTCTCCGTTCCGGGACGAGAAGAGCCGGATCCGGAGCGGATCACACCCGGAGGCGGCAAGCGCTGATAAATGAAGTGAGGTAAGCGCCGGCTAAGCAGCAACAGGAGAGGGAGGATCTCGTATTCGCGGGCAGAATTTTCACGCCGGAAGATAAATTGAAATTGCGGTATCGGAAAACCCGAAGAAAATGCGGAAAACCCTTCCCGGGCTTTTCTTAATTTATCCCGGCGCACAGGCGAAGCGTCGAAATCGGGATTTCCATCTTTTTCGGGTGATTGCAGGGGGGGGGGAGAAGGGGAGGAAAATGTGGGGGTACACTCGGATTTATAATATTATAATATAATTTAAAAATAAATGATTGCTTCGGTTCGTCGAGTTCGGTGCGGGAGGAAGGGAAAAAAAAAGGGGAAAAAAATGAGTTTTCCCGTTTCCCGAATGATAAATTAAAATTAAACGAAGTTAATGAAAAAATTTTCCGCCTTCGTCCTATCATTGGGAAAATTTCTTCGAACCTTTTCATTAGGCGCTTCCCCGACGCAAAAAAAAGGTTTTCGTTTAATTTCACGTCGAAACAAAGGCAGATTCCAAATAAAAATGTTGAAATTCTAAAGAGAAAATTAGTTTGACGCATTTGCCCGGGCGCTCGATGCCTCGGAAAACCTGCAAAAATGCGTCGCGCGCCCTTTTTCTCGCGGGCGCCGCATAATTTTGGGAAGAGCTTTTCCGGTTCGCGCGACGTGGCAGAGGCGGCGGAATTCCCAGTTCCGTTCCGAGCGGAGTCCAGCGGAAACCGTTTCCCCCGGGAGAACCGTCCCCTTTCGGACGGCTCCGGCCTTCCGGTTCGCTCGGAAGGGTCGGAGATGCTTTTCGCCGCGCACTCGCCCCTGCCCCCCACCCCGCATCCGCAGGGTGGAATTTCCGTCGGGTGGAATCTCGCTTGTCCGATTCCGTCGGCCGAAGGAAAATCAAACGCCGAGAAAACCTCAAGGAACGCTTCCCTAATTTCAAAAGCATCTCCGGTTCAACGGAGAAAAGCTGGAAAACAACCGCGATCACGAAACGCTTAAAAACTACAGGAATCCAGTGGGAAAGTCTCCCAAGATCAAACACCATCAACTGCGCCTTTACAAACAGCCCAACTTCGGCTAATAAAGTAATCCTCTGGGTTAAAACAATGGAAATTTAATTTTAAATAAAGATATATTTTTAAAGTTTTATTATATTTATCAAACCAAGTTTTAATATATATGATATTTTTAATTTTTCTTTTGAAAAAATACTGCTTCAGCTTTTTTTCACCCCGCGTTCGATGAAAGTGAACGTGTAGATAATTTCGGTTGTCGGAACTTGTGAATTTAATTTTATATTTATAAATGAATTTTTTTTTTTTTTTAAATTTATCATTTATTCGCGTTAAATTAACTGTCAAATATGGTAATTTTTAATTAATGTGCTTTTCTTGTATCTTGACTTTGAAAGTTTTTTTTTCTCTCTCTCTCTCTCTCGTTGGATTTATAAAATAACTTAGGTCGAAATTGTGAACCTTTATAAAAAGCTCTGAAGCACCGCTTCGTTCCTTCGGGACGAATTAATAAAAGTGCCTGGAAGATTACCGGGTTTGGTGAAAAAATAAAAAGTCTTCCAGGCTTCCCGTGCCGGAGGTTTCGGCCCGTAAACTCCGTCGAAATTGGTTTCTTAATGCAAGACAACACGAAGTAAATTAATTTTTTCCCCTTTCAGGTTGCGATCCCGACGCGGGCCCGCGTCGGAAGGTTCACTTTCGAGATTCGGTTTGACTTTTCCGGGGGCTCGCCCCCCGCTGCAGAGGGGATCGGCAACGGGAGTTTCTCCCGACGGATTCCGCGCCCCGGCGAAGTTTCGGAAAAAGGTTTCGTCTCCGCTGCAAAAGCGGGCTGATTTCGGGGTGACTGCCGGCAGAGAGGTGTCCGGATACGGCGGCGCGACTTTTTGGACTCGGCTTTCGCCGCCGGGGCGAACGGAAAAGGCATCAAGCCGAAGCGGGTGCTTTTATTTTTAAGGCGCGGAGCTTCGGGAGCGGGAGCTGCTGAGCAGTTCCTTGCGGGCAGCAAATTGGCCGAGATAAATGGATTCGGGTGCTCGGGCGACTTGCCCCTGGCGACGGCTTCCCGTTGGGAAAGCGGGAAAATTCCCGTTTCGCCTCCCGTCAGATTTCGAAGTGCATTCGAGCGGGTTGTTTGCCGTTCGCCCGCGGGGACCCCGCCGGGAACCGGTTGGGGCGTCAAATCGGGGGCCCCGATTTCCGTTTTCCGAGCTTTTGCACTGCATCTCCAGTCGACGGACGCTGAATCAACGGAACGCAGGGACCCCCCCCTTTTTCCTTCCGTTTCCCATCGGTCAAATCGCACGTCAGAAGTCCCCGTGGACCCGAAATTGAGGCGGCTAATAACCTCTTCCCTTACCCGGGATTTCCACGTCATGCGAGAAATATTTTTGAGTCCGTGTTAAAACTCGAACGGCGCATTATCGAACACACCGTAAATACATGTTAATATCACAAAATCCGGTTTTGGATCAATTTAAGCTTTAAAAATTAGGTTACAAAAGGATAATAGAAGAGGTTCGTCAGTCGTTGACAACCTCCGGTGGGCAAAAGGCTCATCTACCAGATTCCTTCAATGAGATTGTATTTATCATTGTACGTCAATATATTTCCCGAACTCGGGGGATTATCTGCCTCGGGAAACTTGAAAAAAATAAATAAATAAAAGATGTTTTTTTTTTTTACAACCGCGATGAATAAATTCGCCGCGAGAGTTCGCTCTACTTCAGCGCCGTCAGCAAATTCACATTTCTTTCACATGAAGAGCCTCCGGGATGTTCGTCGGGAGCTCGGCGGAACGAAGGAGGTGTTGCTGCCGAGTGCCGGGCCTAAAACCCGCGCCCTCTACAAGCCGATTGAGGAGAAAAAAAAAAAAATGGCGCGGCAGCTAAATGAAGAAGGAATATCCGCGAGTAATTTATTCCAAAGCCATTTTCATTTTCAATTTTATTCATATTCAAATTGAGTGGAGGTTGCCTCCGCTGCAAAATGCCTCGCGCAATTCATCATTTCGAACAACAAAAGAATAGCATTTTGCCATAATTAATTATTCTTCTTTTGTTACACTTTTCCATTCTGGCCAACATCGGGGGGAAGGGGGGTTGCGGGAGGGAAAAGTATCCCCGGAAGTCCCGCTTTTAGCCATCTCCAGTGGAGTGCACCCCCGATCGGCAAACGAGGAAGGTTCCGGATTATCCTTTTCCTTTTGATCGAGTGCCTCGAACCGCACGAATCCGGCAGCGAGCAACCGAAAGGCACGGAGGACTTTGTGTAAGGTTAGCTCCTGTCGGGGGGGATGGGTGTTGCCAACCCAAAAGGACACCGGCGTTTTTCACAGGAACGACGCTGTTTTAACCACAGATCCAAGTACGTGCGAGCTCTTATGAAATTTTCCCTTTCAGAAAGCCACAAAATTAATGTAATCCTTGTCCGATTATAAATAAAATAACGTTTCACATGGATAATTTACGTTTATTATATGGGCATCTTAAAGCGCAGCAGAAAAAAATATCTACCTGAAAAAAATTATTTCATAAACGCATTGTGCATTAATTTTTTCCGAAATACAAAAAATATATTTATATAACGTACAATTTGCAATTTCATTTGGCGGGCACATGAACAAGGGACCCGACAGATAAAACGCATTAACATGGCACATCTTGAAATGTCTGGGGGCCCATAGCGGTTCTCCCGGCATTAAATTTTTTGTTTTATTGATCCATACGTGCCCTTAATCCACGTTTTATATGTTTAATTCATTTAAGTGTGCTTTTCCCTATCCCTCATTCCGTGCAGGGAAACGTTTCCGTAACGGGCTCCAACGGCAATTTCAACGATTTTTATGTCCGCCCAAAGTTCGGACATTTACACCTTTCCCGGGGATTGTTCCCCGATCCAAATCCAGCCCACCGTTCCAGTGCCGAAATGGCGCGATGTCCCTCGTCCAAAGCGCGACGCACAAAATCCGCCGTTTTCTCGGTTCGCAATGCGGAAAGCGTTAATCAGAGGGCAGCGAGGACGGCAGTCGTGAATGACGTGAGACGACCGCCGAGAAACGAACCGAGTGCAAGCAGATAATTTTGGTGGAAGAACGGAAAAATCAGAAGTCTCGAGAATAATGGATAAAATGGATATAGGTAAAAAGGACGAAGAACAATGGAATCCCAGTGAAAGGGAAGTGGATAAAAGGCTAATAAACTAAATTGTCTGGAACTATTATGTGGATAAATATTCGGCATGTTATCCGAATATTAGAAAATTGTTTTACCCACTTGGCAAGTATTCGATAAGACAGACACCGTTGGCATTGTGAGTAGCAATAAAAAAACTACTTTCAACCACGCAATTCGAAATTATATATATATATCCGTGTACAGATAATAATTGCAAATTACAAATTTTCCTCAGTGGTGGAATTGTTTACCATATCGTTTACTTCATGCGATGGATAAACATTTTTAATGCATGCGCCTTATCTATATTTTGACTTCGAAACCTATATTTTATTTCTATGTTTTAAGTCGTCAGTACATGAATTATGCATTTTACAGTACAGAAAAAAATAATTTTTCTACCTTAAGACTGCGAATTTTCCAGATACCGTTCATACTTTAAAAGTATACACGCTACATCAACCGATTCTGTCGCATTTCAACCAATGCTCGATACTAATATAAGAAACGGATCGGTTAATGAAAGGTTGGTGGCTCGATGGAGAGCTAGATCAACAGCGATCCAAGTGTCATGTACAAGTTTATTTGCTGTAAGAACAATTATCAGGGCGCTTCGCATTGCCCGGGCAACACAGGGCTGCCAGGGATGCGTAAGAGCTCCTTCTTCTACTCAACGAGAAAAATGGCCACCCCTGACAACCCAGTTTTTCCATCCGCATAGGTACGAATATTGCTCGATTCGAATAAAAATTTTCTCCACCCTGTCTTCGAGCGAGGAAAAGGTTTTCGATTTAGAAATTTAAAAATGATCCGAAGAAAAAAAGGTGGGGGGGGGGGGGGG